>JARKIB010000464.1:0-92224 GCA_029378385.1 Mycena metata | reverse complement strand
GCTGAGTTTTGTCCACATGACAACGCAGCGGGAGCCCGCGTACGAGTTGGGCAGTCAGGACAAAAGTTCACGGGGGTATTTAGGCGCTGCAAGTGGTGCAGGTGATCTACGGTTGCCATTAATCATGGAAAAACGACGCAGAGGTGAAGACATACAGCACCGTCGAAGCCGCAAATAGAGTTGGCATTGACTCCGCCATCCCACTGTATGCAGCCCGTACCTATAAATTTGAGATATTAATTAGATCTCGATATGCTTGAAGGAAGAGGCACGAACCGTCAGCCTGGTCGGGGAGGTGTAGCATCCTCCCGTGACACACGGCGCGCAGGTGGTGCAGGTAACCTATGCTCCGGTAAATTTGTGCGAACGGTTAGCGCAAGAAGAAAGACGCACAGCACCGGCGAAGCCGCAAGTAGCCTCGGCATTGACTCCACCATCCCACTGCGCGCAGCCGTGGGCTGTGGCGTTGGAAGGGGTGTTCCAGCAGCCACCCGCGACACAGAGCAAGGGAGCAGTCCGGACAATCATGGTGGAGGGAAGCGCATTAGCGACGGCGACAAGGGCGAGGGAAGCGAAAGTAAGGGTAGAGCGCATCGTGGAGTGAGTAAAAAGGCCGTGAATCTTGAAGTGGGGGGAGGAAAACTAATGACCATACAGTAAAACAGCGAGCTCCTTTATACAGCGCGTAGACGATTGAAACAGTTGGCAAGCATGGTGATCAAAGTTGAATATCGCTGCGCTGACCATTTTCTTTTCTGCCAACCTAGAAATGCAACAGGCGCATGGAAGAATTGAGGCACAATCTGAATCAGAGTCAACTCAGTGCCACGAAATTGTGAAAACCCTTCAAGACAGTTGAAGCCAAGTTGAAAGCCCAGATTCGAGGCGGGCCTATTTATAGATGGTCGCATCAGTGACGTAACTCACCGCTTGACGGTGCCTGGCGTTGTGAAAACCAAACCAGCCATCGAATGCCTGGTGTGCAACCAAAAACGATGAGCTCAAAGCAAATGTTGGGCCACTGGGACCGGCATTCCAAATCAGCCCTGGTATAGGGCGACAAGCCGAAACTCGCTATATATTATATTATGGTACTGATGTAAATCTAATAACATGACAGCGTGAAAACAAGGAAAACAATCGACACCTATGCAAAGTTACATCCTGAGCACCGTCGGCCGAACAGGTGAAATACTCATCGCCCCCAACGACTCCCCCAACCGTTATCATCCACAGGCGCCTGCGAATTCGGGATAGCAGATACCCATCCCGTCGTAGGAAGACGACGCAGGGACCGGGACGTCGCCGTACCCCTCCCCTTCCTCCTCCTCCTCCTCTTCGTCCTCATCATCAATCGCAACGGAACTCCACTCGCGGTAGATGCTCTGGATGTACACGCTCGATTTCGCCAGCTTGTACGGGTCGAAGGGGAAGAACGTGTTGAGCTCGGCGGTGATGCTGCTGTTCAGGAGGAGGGTGGGGTACACCGGCGCGGACGAGGCACCGTTCGTACCCGGGGTGCTAAGGCTAACGCGCCCCTCGGCGTTGTTGGAGCCGTACTCGGAGCGTTTGTTTGCCTCGATGATGGTGAAGCAGTATATAAACCCCGTCGCTTGGGCGACGTGCGCGAATTGGCCGACAACATTGGGGGAGCAGAGCTAAAAGGTCGTTAGCATTTGAAGCATGGCAGGAGCTTGATTAGCCTACCTTGAGCGGATTGAGTACAGAATGTATGATCCTCTGCACGACTCCCAACTCGGGCATCCACTTCTTCCCCGGCTTCCCAACGAACTCCTCCACCTCCACTTCATTGTCCTCTAACAAATCGCGCCACCGGAAACAAAATATCAAAAACACAGTCTGCGCAACCGCGTAAAACACCCCACTCTGCGCGGAGCTGCCCGGTCCGCTCGTAGCTACAGCACCTATCCTCAATCCCTCCTCTACGCCGTCTAAATGTGCCCGCAGAAAATCACACAAAACCCCCACGACGCGCCCTCGCCCCCTCCCGATCCACAAACGCCGCGCGGCTTACAAAGCTGCCAATGTATGCCGCCGCTGCTGCGCGCATCACCGCCGGAGTCTCGTGTTGGAATAAAGCCCGGTCAACGAGGAGGCCCAGGAAGATGTCCGCAAAGTCGGGCGAGAGCGAGGTGTAGAAGAAGACGAGGAATTGGGTGTTGTAAACGCGATTTGAAGGTCGGCAGGATGAGGCGGTCGAATATCGAGAGGAGAGTTTGGAACTGTTGCGTTGAGCGAGGTTGGGGGAGGCTGTACGGGGGCGTGGGGGTGTGTCGGGTCAGGGAATGGATAATCCGGAAGGGTGGTTGCGCCGCGCGACTGCATCGGGGATGACAGCGGGGAGAGGCTGGGCGTCATTGGCGTCAATGGGTTGGAGGGGGGGTAGCGCAGGCAGTTCTGGCGGAAGAGTGGTCCGCGGGGATTCGCCCCCAGCGGCGGAATCGCCTCTAGAGCCCGCTGGAAGTGTTCGAAGACAAGGGTCAAGATGGCGTCTAATTTCTTGACCATTTCCTGGATATGACCCAGGTCTGATGGGGTTCGGCTCCGTCTATGTCTCCGCCTCCGTCTGACGACAGATCACTCATGTCGCCGTCGTCGTCCCCCGTCATCGTCTGAATCTGAGTGTCGTCCTCCTGGCCAAGGGACGGTATCAAATGGATCGAGCTCGAAGACATCTTGATCCTCGTTCTCGTTCTGGTCCTCCAATTCCTCGAGTTCCACCTGGATTTCCACCTGTGGGGGTCGTGAGCGTGGATAGATATAACGGAAGAAGACGCCAACATCAATCTGAATCGCTCGGTCGACGATTGTGGACAAGATTTTGTTCGGAAAGTTCGGGGCAATATGTGGAAATCCGAAGTAGATTTCGAATGTACGTCGACTGTGAAGCTTGGTTTTGCCGCTTGTGGGGAAAATTACGGACGAGAAGTGGCTGCAAAGTGGATGATAGGGTGGGAATGAGGGATAACAGATGTCGGAGGAGATAATGGAGTCTGTCGTATATGACGCGTCGAGTCAATGGACTGGACGATCCTTCTGGAGTATTGGTATCCAGAGCTTGAATACCAGATTCTGGGCACGTTTAATTCGATGAACTAGAAAATGGCATTTAAACGACCTACGGTATGTAAATCCGTGGGTAATCTTGCCCAGGACAAGCGATAGATATTCAGGTCGTGCGCTGAGAAGCATGCCAATGAAAACGGTGTAGGCTTTGACGGTGCCACCGTCCATGGTGGCCCACGGCATGCTAACCACAGCCTGGACGAGGGTGGCGTGTGACCGCTCGAGACGCGACACCACATGAGAAAGAGCCGATATCCACAGACGCAATTGCGCTGGCTGTGGTGCGGTCTTGGTGCTGAATTGGTTTACCAGCTCATCGAAGGGTTCGCTGATGCCCTGCATGGAAATTAGTAAGGGATGGGAACCTGTGGCGTCCTGGCTTACATTTGCCTTCTGAAGCAAAGCGTTATTAACGAAAGCGAGATGCATGTCCTTGCGGTACTTTTCATCTTGTTTGACGCGGGAATTTGTCGCGATTGGGCGGCGAATGAGGACGGCGGGGCTCGGAGACGCCTTGCGCGACGCTGATGGCCGTTTTGGAAACGAATCGAGCCCGGGTTTCGACTGCTGGACGTCCATGTACTTGAGAGACATAGGACCAGCCTTTGGCGCGCGCTGGTTGAACTGGGACAGAGTCGAATGAGGGTCCATTGACTCGACGCGGTCCCGTCGTCGGGGTGAGAATGAGAAAATATTGGAGGCCGCTGCCACACCGACGCAAACAAAACCTCTCTCCGATGCCACCACCTAGCACGTTCGGCGCTGTCCACAGACAGTACGTGCAGTCTCTCTACAAACGGCGCCTCAAGAACTCGCTCGACTGGACAATTCGACGCGATGTCTGGCGGGGGAAGGCTATGCAAATTCGCGCTGAGTTTGAGCGAAACCGGTTCGCTGGAGAGATTCTCGTACACTTCACGGCTGCTCATGCGCCATATTTCAGCGACGTGAAGGATCCAAGACAGTTGGCACAGATATTTGAGCAAGCAGAAGCGAAACTGGCCGCATGGAAACATCCTGATCCATACGTTGGTGCGTCAATCCATGTCCGCTTCATTGAACTCGTTAATGAACCTGTTGGTACAGCACCGACTGCGCCAGGTGGTACCAAATGGTGAGATTTCATGCTTATGTGCCGTATGCTCGTCTGACTGTCCGCTAGGGAACGCAACCTTCCGGTAGGTTTAGATTGACGCGCTCGGACTCCCATTAACAGACTCCGGTAGCCGCCCACGGAAATGGCGCCCCCCGACGAGCACGAAGAGCCGACGGAATATGAGCCTATTCCTCGCAGCTGGAACCCCTTCGCTTGATGGTAGCTGGCCGCTGCAGTAAAGTAGCTGTATAATATCCTCTGGCCACTAAATCATAAAGTCCTCCAAACACAGTACACTCTAGATGCTCGACTTCTAGCTCCCTATTTCCCCACTGCTCCGGTACTTGTTGAGGGATGCTTTCACTGGATGAGGATCCTGTTGTGGCGTCAGCTTTGGCAAGTTCACTCTGGAACCCAAATCAGCAAACCGCGAAAATCTCGTCTAATTGCTCCCTGTATAGTTGATTAGGGCGTTGAACATAGCAGAACATAGAACGACATACAGCGTGCGGCCCTTGGTTTCAACTGCACAGAACCAGATTACGACTGTCTCCACTGCGCTCCAACAAGCCGGAACGAGGATGTATTTCCACCCAATACTCTGGAAAGCCACGGAGCCAGCGAAATTGTTAATCAACGACGCCAGACTTTGAATCAAGGCGAATCTTTTGACCGGCGTTCAGTATGTGTGAGCCAAAGCCGCGCAACAGAGAAACACTGACAGCGCCAATCCCTTCGCCCTCGCTGAATAACTCAGGCATTCACAAGCATATATGCCTAAATCCCGACACTCAGCTGGCAGCGAGTTTCTTTTATGAGTGGATCTTTCCTTGGAGTGGTATGTAGGTCATATTCTGCACGAAGCCAAAGATGACTAGCGATGTTGGCAGTCAGAAATCGTGTCCAATATGAATTCCATGCTTACTGAGGAACGTGATGGCCGCACCGGACTCCAATTTCGCGGTGAACACTGCGAACTTGTGGTGAGAAACGCACTTCCAACCTAGGAAATTGTGTACCTGCTGCTAGAGCGAGGGTCAGGGAACAACCGACTGTCCCCCAGAACCACAATGTCCGGCGCCCAACTGAGCAGACGATCAGTTATGGCTGGTCCGAGCGAACAACAAACATACTTTTGTCTACAGCAAATGCTCCCGTCAACCCGCCAAGCGCTCCAATGGCCACAGAAACGAAAGAGAAGGTGAGGCGCCCGTTTTGCGTTTTCACTGTCAGGCGATTCATACCCTGTGTTCAACAGAACTTCGAGCTTTTGCACTTACCCCCGGCGAGATCAAACAACACTGTGATGTAATAACTTGTAAAAAACGAATCAGGGCGAGTGAAACCCTGGAAAACTTGGACCACTAACAAGAGACCTCCTCCGGATAATTGGCAGCAGATACCCAGCCACGATGTGACGAATGTCCGATATCGCGCGGCGCGCGAATTAAACAGTTCGGAGTAATCGAAGAAGTCCCGCCTTGCTCTTGTGTGAACAACTTTCAGTCAAAAGAGACGGTAGGTACCATCCTTTGTCCGAACCAGTGCTGATGGAAGCCTCCAGTTCCCGCAATTCGAGGACAACCAGAGGCGATACCATCCCATTGCCGTGATATCTGGCGAGTACGTCGCGCGCCTCTTCCTTTCTCCCAACTGACATCAACCAGCGGGGAGACTAACATAATTCAGCCAGTTGAAAGACAAGATAAGAGAACAGGCGCCTACCTCCGGGATGAACCAAACCCCGACCGCAAGGATGATTGTGGGGATAAATTGAACAGCGCAGGGAAGCCTCCACGATATGTCCGAACTTATACGTCCCGTTGCAATTACCAGACCGGAGCAGATAACCGAACCGAGGTATGAGAACGCTGCCAATGTGTTGGTGATTCATGGCGTGGAAAAAAAAAAATAGGCAAGTCTCACTGTTGGATCTAGAAAAACGATGTCTGAATAAGAGAACTGGATAGCCGGCGGCTCAACTTTACAGTCCACCGATACGACCCCGCCACTAATGATACCGGTAAGAAACTCCGTCAACCAACATCCAACCACGCACCTGTGGAGGGGAAATCTCCGCAACATATGCCGGTCTGTTAGATAATTAACCATGCGATAGAATTCTGATGAGTATACGAACGAAGCCGAGGCATTCAGGGCAGATCCAACTGCAAGTTCAACCTCACTCAGTTTCGCAAGATACGGAGTGCAGGAGAATCGGCACGTACACCCGATCAAGAATCTTCCAAAGAAAAGGTAGATTCGACTTTGGGCCGCGGTAACGACTGCCACCCCCTAATAGTAATAAATCCTTGGTGAGCGCCGTCTGCCTGGGCAACAGCCGAAACAGCGTACCGCCAAAATGATGATGCTTGCTATGAACTGAAGCGAGCGAGTTTACTTTTTGGCGTTTAGGCTAAGGATTGACAGACCATTCCGCCCCGACGTCCAAAGCGATCGGAAATGGGTCCACCGACGAAGGTCGCCAAAATACAGCCAAAGGAGAAAATACTGTATAGCATGGCTGTGACGATGCCTTGTCCGCCACCGGTGTCGCCGCCGCCGATACCGAAGTAATCTGTAAATTGGCTGGAAGATGTGTCGGTGTCAAGAGTTGTTCGTTTGGATTACTGCGCTTACACCATTCCGTTCACCCCGCTGATGACTTGAAAGAACACAATAAATCAATAGTACAGCGCGGGATCATAAAAACAGAACTCGCCCGTCGTGTCGAAGCCAAAGCTCAGAGAACCCATGAAGCACACCAGAAGTATCAAGTAGAGCCTGAAGGCGCTCCCGCTGAAGGCCTTGAGTTGCGGACCAGTCGAGAGTGCCTCAGCAAGATCAGCGTTCAGAACATGTTCGACTTTGCGGAGAGGATAAGCTAGTTCGGCGACCTCGTGGTGCTGAACCTCGACATCAGCAGCGGGAGCTTTCTCCGAGTCAGACATGGGGAATAGAGGAAGGGACGTGGCAAAGGATCCCGTGCAAGCTTGTAGATAAGTAAGGACCGAGAAGATGGAGTAATGGCAGCCGTCTGCTTCTTCGGTAAGGGTGGTCGCGATTACGGCGAAGGTCCGTTTCGGATAGGGGATAGCGGGGAGATGTAGCGAAAAGGACGCTTAATGAGTTATTTCAGGACCGAGTTCCAGTTCATTGTGAATGAAGAAAACAAGGTCTACGCGACTTGATGATGAAAATTTTTGGGAAGGCTACTGGGTCAAATGTCGATTCAAACCATGGCGCGTAGATGCAATTATTCTTCAACGTCTCACAGTATTAAAACCTTCAAGAAGGGCATTTTGTCACCGGGACTTGTGGAGCACGCGTCCTGCCATAGCTAGTTTCATTGACGACACCTGACAAAAATCGGTCGACGTTGACGCGTGAGCACTCAAGAGTAATAAACTCCACCTCGGCTCAACGTCTCTCTGTAGTTATCTGCTCTTGAACCGCCTCTCAAGTTCCAAATGATCCAATCAGTAACATATTGAACCGTGGGAACCTAAATTCAACCACGCCGGACTTCATTTCGAGTACGGTCTCATCAAGATGGTGCGGGTGGCTTTGGGGGAAAATAGTAGTTACAATTTTCTTTGAGTTTGATGCTGATAATAATGGGGTGGAGAGCGAAGTGAAACTCTAATCTGCAAACCCAGCGCCTTATCGCCTTTCGCAGCGATTGAGTCGGCGTTGTCAAAAGAGATCAAAACTTGGGTGCTTTTGTTGTAGACATATGGCTGGAAAGAACATCAACGTGGTTGAAATGCACCGAGAGGCACTTACCGTTTGAGTGCAATTGTCGAATAGATGTCACCGCCCTGCGGTTCAACGATGCCGCATTCGTCCTGAGTCTCCGGCGATGCCGTCCCACGCGTCGCCAACCGGTCGATTAGCCGCATCGAAGGGAGGGTACATCGCCGGCTCTGTGCCATTGAATGCATTGGCCTTGGTGACGCGAAATGAGTGCCCGTAGGAGGCGACGCCGAGGACGATCTGGCTTAGGGGCATGCCTGCGTTCTCCCAGGTATTCACCACAGAGATGACTGCCTTTCTGCGACGCTGAAAGTGCGCACGAGTCGCCGAGCGCGTTCGGACCCGCGTCAGCCCCCCATTGCCCGTTTATATCGTACGCCATGATAGCCACGTAGTCGAGCACCTGGCTGAATTCTATGCCCTTGGTGGGTTGCCCGTGGAGTTGAAGAATGGGGCGGTGCCCGTGGCGGCGGATAGAATTAGCGGTGACTTGCGCTGTTCGTTGCTGATGCTCCTCAGTTCTTTCAAGGATTCCAGGAAATTGGCGGTGTCGTCAACACTGATTGTGTTGCAACCAAGGCCCTGATTATTTAGAGCCTTCCAGCGGACTTTTTAACATATTTAAGAAGCGTGTTCACCAAGGCCGTCCTGCAGTTCAATGAGATTGGTACGGAGTGGGAGAGGTGGACTACAAACCTACCTATTGGCAGCGGTTGTAACGTTGGAGGACCAATGCACGCTTCCGGACCATCCTCCAATGCTCAAGCTCGCTTTCACGTTCTAGGGATTTGAACGTGAAGCGCTATCAGAAATTCAATTCTGTCAACTCACATTTGAAAGTGCAGCTGTGACAAAGTCAGTGAGCGCCTCTTCACCGCCAGAGCCCTCTAAAATAATGTTAGCAGTCGTAGGAACCGTTTCTCTGGTGATATTATTATCTAAAACCTGCCCCCTCGAAAAAACAAACAGCTTACCCAAACGCAAAGATGAGATGGCCGTATTCTTCCCAGCTGACGTTGGAGATGGAGAAGGACGGATCGGCATCGATGTGCCAACCAGCGAACCAGGCGGTCGCTACTTTTGAGTGCTGTTCGTTCCATTATGCCATATGGTGTACGGCCTGCTGACGAGATTGTGCTGACGGCGCTTCGCGAGCACGGCGCCTCGGCGGATCGCTAGTCCACCATTCGCCGAAGGGGACGCGTAACGCTAAAAATAGACGGTTGCGGTTGCATGGGTCGGAGTCCGCAAACTGCGTGATTTGACCATCTCTTTGCTGCGCTCATGTCGAAGGACAAGGACTCTGAAAAACGCAAGTTTCAACAGGAGGAAGAACCGCGGCGGCGTCCGTGGTTGCGCCAAATCTTGAGCCGTGCCGCGCTCCTCTTGGCGCTGGTGTTTCTTGTCCGCGTTGTCCAGGTTTACCGAGCTCACCAGCAATTCGTCCGTGAACACCATGGGCCCCCGGGAGCCCCGTTGCGGAATAAGGGGTCCCACCGCTGGCAAGAGAAACCGCAACCGCGGCTGACCATGGACGAGAGAGAGAAGCTGTTCCTGTGCGTGTATTTGTTTCTTCATAATCCGGGATTCACCAGTATGATGTAGCTCTATTCCGAACGGAGAGAGTGCCCAAGCAGCGGCGAGATCGTTCACTTCGCATGCACACCCCGCAGGCTCGGCCCAGGATGCAAAGGATGCGCTGAAGATGCTCCAATTCTTCAGAGAAGAACTGCACATTTCTGCGCCGGACGAAGAGGCTGTTTTTCCTGCGGGAAGTAAAGAGTCACGGCGCGCGACGTTGGGACTGACATCGGCGCTGCATGGTCCGCGTGGACCGACAGCATGGGTGAGCGGAGTGCGCTGGAATAACTCCTTGCAATTGACGACAACAAGGTTGATGTGTACTATCCTGTCATGGACACTGGGCGCGAGCAGAGGCTTGAAATCCTCGGTGAGGATGGTCACGCGGTCTGGGAGGCTACCCTCGCCGAGGAAGGCGACCCGCTCGACGCGGATGCGTACAAGAATCGAAACGCCGTTCCGACATGGCATGGAGCGAGCGGCGACGGCGACGTACAGGGACAGGTAACTACATACGCAATGTACCGGACGAGTGCTCACGGTGCTGTAAATAGCTAATTTATGCCAACTACGGAACGCAGGCGGTGGGTGGTCTCATCTACAAGCTAATTCCTCGCTCATCCTCCGCAGGACTATGCAGAGCTGGTTGCTGCTGGGACTAATTTCACCGGCAAAGTAGTCATCACGCGGTATGGCAATGTCCTTCGTGGTCTTAAGGTGGGCGACACCACTCTCTTATGCTTCGTTGCGTCGTTGAACGCGTGATTTAGATCAAAGGTGCAGAGGATTTGGGTGCCGTGGGGTATGCGTCAACTGAAAGAAACCTTGAGCTTTCCTTACCGTTTTCAATAGCGTTCTAATGTACTCTGACCCCCGCGATGACGGCTACATCACCGTCGAGAACGGCTTTGAGCCCTACCCCGCCGGCCCCGCCCGCAACCCCACCGCAGTCGAACGCGGCTCTGTTGCGTACATCAACCTGTATCGTGCGTAGCCTCCAGACACGATAGAGTTGCTGACCTAAAATCAACCCCAGCCGGCGACCCCTCAACACCAGGCCTCCCAGCGTACCCCGACAGCAACCGCACGGCAGGGACCAATGGCCCGCGCATCCCCTCGCTCCCCATCTCGTGGGCCAACGCGCAGCGCCTACTCGCAGAGATCGATTCTGTTGCGGCCGGTGCGCGGACGCTAACGGGGCGGGCGAGTGTCGCGTCGGTGCGCCTGGTTAATCACGTCGACGCGCGGGTGATGCCGATTTGGAACACCATGGCGGCGATTCCAGGACATATCCGCGACGAGGTGGTGGTTATTGGATGCCATAGGGATGGTGGGTAGTTTTCTTTTTGTTTCTGTGCGGGCAGGCTCACGGTTTTGTACTCAGGGTGGGTGCTCGGTGCATCAGACCCCATCAGTGGGACGGCCTCATTGTATGAAGTTGTGCGCGGTTACGGCGCGCTCCTCAAAGCGGGCTGGAAGCCTCTCCGCACGAGTAAGTTGTTCCGTCGCGACTAAGATCATCGTCTAAACGTCATCTCAACAGTCGTATTCGCAAGCTGGGATGCAGAAGAATACGGCCTCATCGGATCCACCGAATACGGCGAGGACTTTGCGGACTGGCTCACTGCGCACGCAGTTGCCTACCTTAACATCGACGCCTCTGTCGCGGGCTCGCGCTTTGGCGCCTTGGCCTCGCCCTCGCTCTCGCACCTCCTGCTCCAGACGGCGCGCGATGTCCCACATCCCACTCTCGCGAACAAAACGCTCTTTGATGCTCAGTACGACGACGGGCCGATCTCGATCAAGGAGTCGCCCGCCGATGCAGAATATATCGCCGCGCGCACGGTAGCGGAAGATCGTCGCCAGCAAGGGCTGCTAGGGCCGTTAGGTAGTGGGTCGGACTTTACGGTGTTTTTGCAGCGCCTTGGGATCGCGAGTGCGGCTGAGGCATTCGGGAGCACGCTGCAGGACGCCATATATCATTATCATTCTATTTACGATACTCAGAGGTGGCAGGAGCTGCATGCGGATCCTGGGTTCCATCGAGCGGTCAGTGTGGGCTGCTATTTCTTGCTTCGCGTGCTGATTCTGCGTTCTTAGACCGCAGTGGCGAAACATCTTGGTCTTATGCTTCTCCGGTTGACGGACTCGATCATTGTCCCGCTGAATACGACGCAGTATACGTTCGAGTTGCACAACTATCTGGACGAGTGCGTACTTCTGTTTTCTCCCCACTGGCAGACGTTAATAAAAATCGCAGAGTCGAGGACATCGTGGCGAGCACGCCCCTTGAAACCGCCATGGACTTTTCCGCCCTTAGGCACACCATAAACGAGCTCACCGCCGCCAGCATTGAGCTCGACGTGGAAAAAGTCGCCGCAGAGAAGGAGTTTACCAAGCTGCTCGGCCAGCTGCCCAAGTTTCCCCGTCGGCACGGCCGCCGACGCGGATTCACTGTGCACCTCGTACATTTCATCAAGCGGGTCTTCGGCGTCGCCCCGCGCAACTGGCACCGCGGTGGGATGCACATCCCCGCTGCGTGGGAGGAGTACCTGGACGCCCAGTTCTTCACGGAGCGCAAGGACACCGACGAAGAGGAAGGCACGGTGGAGACCCCGCATTTACCGCGGGTGCCGCCGATCTTCAAGTTCATACGGGCGGCGAAGCGCGTGACCAAGGTGAACAAGAAGCTCGCTGCGTTTGAACGCGGGTTCCTGTCGGAGGAGGGGATCAAGGGCCGGGGTGAGTTCCTTCGCATGTCGTGTCGAGTACGATTCTCATGCGGGACTTTTTACAGAATGGTACAGGCATATGGTAGTTGCGCCCGGTCGATGGCTAGGTTATGGCGCCACAACGCTGCCGGCGCTAAGCGAGGCACTGGCGATCGATAAGGATATAACCCTTGCCAAAGAGGAAGCAGACCGTCTCGTTCTTCTACTCACCAAACTGACGCAGGAGCTGCGTGCGTAAATTATAAAACCATACCTAGAATGCTCTGTACTGTTATTGTATTCTTACGCTCGTTTAATTAATGGGTTTATGGGTAGTGAAGGATCTGCCTTTGGAGCGATGGAGGCTCGAAATGTGAGTACTTCGTCCAAAGAAATAAAAAGTGCCCGCCTTTTCGCTCAAATCGGAGGACAGTAAGGTAGAAGAGGACAACCCATGCTAACAGTTTTACCACGACAAGGATGAGTTCGTGGAAGGTGGACATGACTGTAGACTGTAGTGACCCTCGGGATTTTGAACTCGATGAAAAGCACCATTTTATGCACGTCGCGACTTCGGTGAGGTCGAGCATTATTGATGTCGTTGTGAGTGAGAATGTAGTGCCCCGATTCCTCTGCGCTTCAGTGGTTTTTTTCATGTTAACAAATCAACATCTGCTAATCGCATAGTCTTCTGCTGTTCTAATCGATTACGGGTCCGGCTTCAGTCGATGGATGCTGGAAACACGGAGTCGAGCGTACCCGCGCTCGTATTGGTCTAGGAGCGGGCTGCCGAAGTGTACGTGCTGCGAGCCTGTAGAAGGTCCCCCTGACACGTCGTCCGGGGCAATGTTCTCGGTGCGGCGAACTTGAGAGGTGTATGTCACACTGGGGCCTCCCGCCGTCGGGGCCGTTTCCTGGTGAACATGAATGTTGAAGGAGCATAAACTTTGGGATTTAAACCAACCTTGGAAGGTCTATCATTTCCAGTCGTTTCTTGCATTTGCTGATCCTGATCCCAAGACCATGTCGCGAGTGATGTTCGACCAAGGTCCGTAGAATCGATTCTTTCGCGAAATTTGGCCCGAGCATTCCTGTCAACTGGTGAGAAGGGTATTGGCTAGGGAGACCCGAAGCTTACAGCGTTCGCAGTAAGCCGATGGCGTAACTAAGAACCTTGTGAGAAAGTTTCGACTTGGAAGGAAGAAGCCTACATACAATTTGGCGGTGCTGAAAACAAAGAGCATTACTATATCATCGTGTTCGCCCTGCGAATTGTTCAGCTATTACACCAGTAATAGTATTCAGGGTGCCTACAGGGTTAGGAGTACCATGGAGAACTACCACCGCAGCCACCATCGCAATCGACGGAAGCAAAGTCGTCTCCAGGGTCAGTATAATGACCCGGTGAACGACCGAGTTCGAAGCTTCCAGACCCGTTTTCGATTTCAAGAGGGAGGTTATTACTGGGTAAAGTTGAGCAAGTTGATAAAGAGTTGGTCATTGTAGCGAGACCCACGAATGACAGCGACCGTCATATCGAGAACTGTGTGACACGAAATCAGGGCGCAGCAAGTAGAGCTCGGATGTACGAACCTGTGCATCCGATCACCCAGTAGGAAAATACAACCACTGTCTGTTTAAAAGATCAGAAAATGGTCGAACAGGCACTTCAAGCGACCAACATTTTGAAACAGTTTTTCCACCTGCGCATCGAGCTTGAAAAAATCAGCGTTATAGCGCACCGGTGAAGAGCAATGCCCTACCACTTGACCCACAGTGAAATGTTTGAATTCGAGAGCCACCGTAATAGTCTAGCCCGAGATTTCAGATACAGATATTCAGTCACGATTGAACGCACAATATAAAATTCTGCGCCAACTACACTCATCCAAAGGATAGCCATAGGGTACAGCACCCATGGACTCCTGCCTGTCATCTAAGAGGATTTTTAGTTATCAACGCGTTTAGAAGGAAGAGGTATCAAACCTTCCAACAACGTCGTATGTAAAAGGCCTCGCACATGGCGCATATCGTGCCGTTCAAGAAAAAATCAGTCCACATAAACGGACTACCAACCTATATCGGTGGTCGGCTTGGATGGAGCAGCCCATTATTGAGGGAAGACTCACCCAGGAGCGTCGGGATACAGCGACCCTCCATAATTTATAATCTTCCAGTACTGTCTGCAAGCTATACAGGAGTCGTGAGGCAGAGAATTTGGAAGGGGGCAGAACGCGTACAAGGAGAGAAGTACAATAGTTAGGACAAACACACGCTTCCGAATGGAGTCTTCGATATATTCTTCCCAGTACTTCAGCCCGAGGGCAAGGACGAAACCAAGACAGAATGATTGCAATAGGCCGTCCAGAAGAATTGCGCCGGGGACTTCATACTCGTAGTCCAGAGGTTGGTTTGAAACGCGAACGGGGGCGGTGCTTCTTTGGGACGGAATAAGATAGTTGGGTGAGCGAATTATATGCGTAGGATGGGCGTGAAAGAGAAAAGAGTAATCGAGTTCAGCTCCAAAGCCTCGCGATCGTTCTCTTCTTTGGTCTGCAGCATCGCGGCCGCGATTGTTTGGGAAACGACGGAAGACTTGGGCAAACGAGCTCTTCCAGGCTTACATGTTTGACATATGTTCAACGACGTGCGCAAACTGCGCCCGAGGGCGTGAAAATGCGCAACCGCACAGAGAAGGATGTGGTACGGAAGAAGACGCGATGCGGCGATTCGGCCCGAAATCGTAAAACGCCGTCACGTGCTGATGGGACAAATCTAGCTCAGCGAAAACGCGCACGGCTAAGGCTGGGCGAGCATTCAAGCTCAAGTCTCAACACGGTTCAGTTCTGGCTCGATAAATTGCGGGGCAATTAGCCCAGGCAACAGTGTACCGCGTATTTATTAACTGAAATTTTGTATCTGACCCGGCAGAGCTTCAAACTGTAACATGGGGTGCTCGAACTTTCCACAGTCGCCCGCGCGTTACTTTGGTGTATGGTTGTCGTTCATTTCATTCAGCATCGAATACGAAATCTAGAAGACTAGAATGCACCCGACTTCCGGATGGAGTCGAGGAGGATATTGTTGGAGTCGCCACCAGCCTCCCACATAGAAAACCCGCGTAGACCCTTCGATTTAATATATTCGCCCTTCACGGCGAATGATTGCGCGTTGTCGAACGAAATCATGACTTGAGTCGTTTCGTTATAGACATACGGCTAGAAAGAGATAAGTGATCCGAGACGAATATGACAGGAAAAGGTCTGACCGTTTGAGTGCATTCATCGAACAGATACGGTACTCCCGCCTTGGGTGTACCGTCTGCATTGAGGTATCCTTGTTGGATTAATCCCCAGAAGTCGATCACACCCCCTTGGCTTTCAAAGTTGCCACATTCGTCCACACCGGCAGCATCGTCCCATGCATCACCAGCGGGGGCAATGGACGCATTGAAGGGAGGGTATAGCGCCAGGTGCGTTTGATTGAATGCGTCTGATGTGTTGACTGGGAAGGAATGGCCATAGCTAGCGACTCCGAGAACAATCTGGTTCAAAGGCATACCAGCCGCGTGCCAGTCATTGACTGCAGAGACCGCGGCACCCGCCTGGAATTCTGGAGGCGCGCAGGAGTCCCGCAGAGGAGCGTTTGCCCCAACCGCTGCGGACCATGGCCCATTTATGTCGTAGACCATTATCGCAATGTAGTCGAGAACCTTACTGAATTCGGAGACATCAGCTGAGGGGTTCCCATCCGAGTCTGCGAATGGCGAGATAGCCGTCGCGGCGGATAAGATGAGTTTCGACCCCACTGGGTCCCTCCTTAGCTCTTGGATGAAGGCCAGGAAGTTGGCGGTGTCGTGGCCACTGATAGCATTGCAGCCGATCCCTTGAGTACCGGGGTATTCCCAGTCAAAGTCAAGTCCGTCGAGGTCGTATTTCTTTGCAAAGTTGACAAGAGTCTTCACAAAGAGTGTCCTATATGTTTCGGTCAGAACGGTTAGTGCAGTGCAGTGAAACCACGAACCTGTTCTGGGCAGTTGCGACGTTGGAGGACCAAAATAGGCTTCCCGTCCACCCTCCAACGGACACTTTCGCTTTTACTCCCTATCGAAGTAAATCAGACCAAAACTCCGAAAATTCACCTTGTTTACAGCTCACATGAGCATGGGCAGCTGCCACGAATTTGGGGAGCAGCTCAGGGTCCGAATCGTCCAAACTGACTACCCGGACATCCGAAGTCGTCTCACTACTCCTGGGTGAGAAACTGGTGTAGTATGAACGAGATAAAGGGCTTACGCAAAGGCGTAGGTTAACTCGGTATATTTATCCCAAGGCACAGCGGAAAGCGGAAATGCTGGGTCGGCATCGGCATGCCAGCCAGCGTACCAGGCAGTCGCTATTTTCTGGGTGGTATTTGCTCCAAGCGCAACTTGAAGGTCATTGCATTGGAAGAGCAACGAGAACAGAGGCAAGAGAGGGAAGCGGAAGAACATGGGAGATGAGATGGGAGAACGTTAACAGCAATCGCTTACTTATATAGCCCGGCGTAACTGGGTGGAGACTTTATCGCCAGAGATCCGTATAAAAGAACCCGCGGGAGGATGAAGCGGTCGTCAACAGTGGGCACCTGAGTGGTGAGCGCGCGCCGCGGCGTGTATTTTGATCTTGAGAAGAAAGGAAGAACTTCATCGCCATGTGAGTACGCCACGACTCGGACTTAACCAGTGAGAATGCGCATAATAGAAAGACAACTTGAAGAGAGTTGAAGAGCCCGGTATCCGGTTACCGCCTTACGTACGGATCAGCACTCCACAGCACAGCTTGAAAACCACTCCGATTTTTACTCCCGGCCAACTCGGTTATTCTGTGATTGGTTGAGAAAAATGGAACCGTGGGAAATTCGGGCGACATTGGGTCATACGAAAACAAACTACACTGCATCCTCCTTGACGGGAACTGCTTGAACATCTCCGGTACCCTCCACCACAGCAACCTTGCGCTTGCGGAGAGATGCTCGGACTGGGTGAGGATCCTATGGAAACAGGGTAAGCAACATCTGGGAGAGTAATGATAGCACACACCTGGAATATTTCGTCCAGCTCCTCACTGTCGAAGCCATTAAACAGAGGAATCTTAGATTTGGAAGGAAGAGGGCTTACAGTGTGCGACCTCTAGTTTCCACCACACAGAACCTGTAGTAGGCAGGAAGTTAACACGAGATCAGCCGTGCTGGAAGAACAATAGTACCAGATCACGACGCATTCAAAGAGATCCCAGGCAACGTAGACAATGTAGTATCTAAGATTTTTGGTCAGCGGCTTCTGTTAGCGAGATTCACAGAGAAAAAATGTAAAAGCGGACGAAGATTTTGTGGTAGCCGAAAAAGAAAAATGCGGGAGAGATGGGAGGACTCGAACTAAACGATGGCACAAATTCACTCAACTTCCATGCTATCTTTTGAAGGGCAATCGGGCCGGCATACCTGACACAATCACAACGTCAAGGCGAGCTGAGATATGAAGGAGAAAGGACGTACGTGTTCACAAAGGACGCGCAGCTAACGAATAGCGCATACCTACGAAAAATTGAGGCACTGTAAAGCCCAGGAATCCCTTCTTCACTCACAATGCCATTCCTTTTGCGCTACGGAATTTTGAACGTTCAAAACGAATAAAGTGGTATGGTTGTAAAATCTTACCGGGTGTTGAAGTCCAAAACTTCCGCAGGATACAACGCCTTGAATGCGTTGTGTGAAGAAGTCCAACTCTGAGCGGGAACTGCTCACCTGGAGTGGCGTGTACGCAAGACTACACACGGCAGGTTAATTTGGTTGGAAATGACGGCGATTCAATTCCAACCTGTATACGAAGCCAAATAGGAAGATGAACGCGATCGCTGCGTTTGCGCCATTAGGATTGGATCCAACGGCACCCCATTTTGCGGTACATCCTGAAAAAATGTCATAGAAGGGTCATCAAGGATGCTTTAGACTCACCGGTCACAACTGCGAGCATTCCGGCACTTCCCAAGGTACCCCAGAACCACATCTCTGCGAGGAGTTAATGATAGTAATTTTCCATGAGAGAGACGGAGGCGTACTGCGGCGGCCCACTATTATGAGATGAAACATATTAAAGGGTCGGCCACAATCGATATAAACGGCGCAGACCTTTATCAGTAAGTGCTGTGCCAATTAACTCGGGGAACGGTCAAGATTCCGTTAGATTAATCCGTCTAAATACTCACTGCGCCAACCGCGGAGACAATGGTATTGACGAAGTTGAGAGTCAATCGCCCATTCTGAGTACTGGTTCGTGGCGTTAGGTCTGAATTTCAACTTCATATCCTCAACGTACTTGACCCCAGCGTTCTATGGTGGAATGAGAGGAGCTCTAAAATCCAACGGGAGACACTTACTCGGAATAAAATCGTTAAGAAGTATCTGTGGAAAGGCAAGTAAGAAATGTAAACGATGGAAGGAACAAGGGAAGTTACCCCAGGCCATTCCCCGACCATTGCCCGAAGAAAGCCATGAGAGTCATCAAGAAGGTCCGATACCTAGCGTTGGGGGTGTTGAAGAGTTCGCCGTAATCCCACCTTGACACAAAATGAATTCTATGGATTCTGAGCGAGGCAAAGCAATTACCAGCGCTTGTCCGAGGCGTCCAACTTGATCGACTCCTCGAACTCCCTCCACTCAAGTTGAACTAGAGGAGAGTTGGGATCGTCATTGCCGTGGTATTTGGCCAAGATGTGTAACGCCTCCTCTTTTCTACCAACAGATAGAAGCCATCGCGGGGACTGTAATTTCAATGAGTGAAGTGTGTAAGTCGGGTTTATCAAAACGGACTTCGGGCAGGAATAAGGAGAAGACAACAAGAATCCCAGCTGCCACAATTTGAATCGCGAATGGCGCACGCCATGAACGCGTGCTCTGCAGACGCCCTGTGGCAGTACTGATTCCAGTACACAGAATGGATCCTTTTGGTCGTGAGGAGATGTCGAAGTAACCACTCAATCAGACTTACCTGCGTAGTAGAATGCTAACAGAATATCAGCATCTTCCGAGAGGCACGTTGCTATCGTACTCACTGTTGAAGAGCCCGGTTAAGCGACCACGCCACTGTTGAACACCGCCCACAATCAGAGTGTATACAGCATTAGTAAATACTACACACTTGCGGAGGAGCCATTTCGACGACGCTGCGAGTTGTGTCAGAGATTTGTTAGGCATAAAAATAAACGTAATCACTAAGACGGTGCACTAAAAGCAGATTAGCATTGTTGGCAAAGTAGAAAGACAAGGAATTACGCCGTCTGCACGATGCCTACGCCCAATCCTATGATACTGAATTCGACCGGGATTCGCGACCTCTTAGTTTTGACTCACCAAGAACGAATCGTCCGCCCAAGAGCGCGCTTACACCCTTGGCTGTCGTCACTGCCAACGAGCCAACCACGATAATCAGCGCGCCACAGAACTACGAATGAAGAACGGATTCGAATCAGATGAACATGAAGAAAAAAAACATACCATGCCTCCTCTTCGACCCAGACGGTCGGTCACCGGGCCAGCGACAGGGACGGCGACTATTGATCCTATCGAGTACTGGGTACATTTGGCGTGATCACGTGCGCAGTTGAAACTCAAAATTCAACTTACGATTCCGCTACGGGAGGATTAAGGATGTCTGACTGCTGCTGGGTTCTTAAAACTCACAAAATTATGGCAGTTGTAGAACCGACACCGCCCCCCGAATCTTGCCCCTTGTAACAGTCAGTGAGATATGGCCCGATTGCAAGCAGCAATTCAGAGCATACTGTGATTCCAAAATAAGCCAGGTATTGACTGAAAACCATGTGAGTTGCTTCAATGGACCTGGAGTCGATACTCACTCCATTCCGTTGACCGCAGACATGACTGATTTGTATCAGACTCAAGCTCGCATTCTCGCAGTCCGATTACTCACCCGAGCCGTCGAAACCATTCGCCCAGCTGCCCATGAAGGCCACCAGCAAGATGAAGTAAAGCTGAATCGACCGTTTGCTGAGTGGCTTAAGGTGTGGTCCAGTCGCCAAAGCCATCGCAAGGTCAGTATTTTCGGCCTCGACGATCTTTGCATTCTCCGGTATGACGTTCGAGTTGTGAGGCTCGGGGTGGACCTTCTCGTCCATAACGGCTGCATCTTTCTCGGACGCGTGGGCGGACATGGTAAGGCGCTGGAGCCAAAGATCCAAGGGATTGCCGACTTTATATACACCGAGTTCCCAGCAAACGGCAGCACGTCGGAGGAATGGCGTTATGGCAGCCATATGACTTCTTGCGGGTCAAAAAAAGCTTCTGAGTTCTCAGGGTTTTCTAATTGGTGCCGACGAATTAAGTGGTTGGTGCGGCCCAGGCCGGCGGTGAATGCGTGTGTCCCCACAGCGAGCCACCGACAAATCACCGTTCGAGATGCTTGACAGATTTCCAGTCAGCAGGACTCTCGATGCGGACAGAGCGGGCAGAGCGGGAGGAGATTGCGGGGCAGAATAACGTCGGTGCTCCGGGAGCTCATGGTTTCCCGGAGTGAGTCGTGCGCCAGTCGGTCTCAAGCTAAATTTTTCGTGGTGTGGGGACTTACGGAATAGACCCAGGGAAAGGAAGGTATATTTGGCGCGGTCCGGTTCAAGCGCCATTAATCAACCCGGGGTAAAGCCTCATCGATCATCAATCAACCCGGGGTGGAGTCGTGTGAACGTTTAACCGACTATCGTACTAAACTGGGCATCAGCCTAAGCACAGAAATAGTGATGTCGCGGGCCCGGCTCGGCCTGAATGCCCGGGCTTGGGCTCGGCTTGGGCGGGCTCGGGCTTCAAATTCTCCGGAGCCTGAGCCCTGGGTATGGGCCTGAAGCCCTGAGCCCGGGCTTGGGCCCAGGCTTTCTCATAGCCAAAGATAAAAACAGTATGCTAGGGTACATGTATATTATGTGGGAGTAGAAGGGACCAAATGTCCCCACGACGAAGTTGGGGGGTTTTTCGGCTGTTCTGAACATTGAACACCGCTGCAATTCGGCACTGATTTGTACCATTCGCCAGTTTAGAGCGGCGACGATCAGCTGAACGAGGTTTGCGCCATAAAGTTCGGCATTTGACGGAACCAAAGCCTCCTAAGCCGAAATGCCGTGAGCGCTTCGCGCCAGTTCTCAGAACCGGATACTCCTAGGTAACTAGGGAACAGAAGCACTATCTCAGCGTCGTGCAAGTTAAGAACAACAGCTCTATTAATACCTAGGGAACAGAAGCACTATCTACAGAGAGTAAGTAACTGTTCCTTGAGCTACAATAATGTGAGCCTCACCTCAGCGTCGTGCAAGTTAAGAACAACAGCTGAGGAAAGGCTTGGCGGCGACGCGCGGCCATGATATCTCCGACATCCGCATTTGGGTTTGCGTCGGCTCGCTCAACCCACGTTGGTTTCGACACTCCCACTCGAGGTGAACCGCAAACCCAACGCTTTCGCAAACTTCCAGTGTTTCTCCCTGGACAATGGTTTTGTCATGATGTCTGCGACCATATCATGAGTGGAAACATAGCGGACAACGGCTTCGCCTTTGGCAACAATGTCATCGCGAATGAAATGGTATTTCCGCTGGATATGTTTGGTGCGTGCTCGAAATTGAGGGTCTTTGCACAGGATAATCGCAGCCTGGTTGTCACAGAAGAGTTCTGTGGGACCTTTCTGCTGGTGTCCGACCTCGGCGAAGAAAGTCCTGAGCCACGCCAGGTGTTGCCCAGCGTTCGACAGCCCAATGTATTCCGACTCGGTTGACGACAAGGCAACCATGTTCTGTCGCTTGCTGGACCAGCCAATTGTGCCATGACCCGATATGAAAGCGTAGCCGGATGTCGAGCGAGATGTGTTTTCATCGCCGGACCAGTCTGCGTCTGAGAAGCCGTGGAAGTCGAGATCCCCAGCGATGTCAGAGCCGTCGAATTGGAGCTCGAGTTCTCGTGTGTACTGGATGTATCGCAGCCCTCGTTTCACCGCTTCCCAATGACACGCTTTGGGGTTTGCGCTGTAGCGCCCAAGAACACCTGCCAGGTAAGCCAGGTCCGCTCTGGTTCCTTGGACGGCATACTGAATGGATCCAACAACCATGGCGTAGGACACCGTTACGCCATTGATGCACAGCTGAAGGAGGGTTGTGTTGTCGACTGGGTCTTCAGCAGTCAAGCGCGGGGTCGTTGCCATAGGAGTTTTCGATGGGGAGCAGTTGGCCATACCACATCGACGTAAGACGGCGTCGAGGTATTTCGTCTGGGAGAGGGAAATGGTGCGTTTCTGTCGATCTCGCTTTATCTCGATTCCGAGAATGAACGTTGCTGCTCCTAGGTCGCGCATTTTGAATGTGGATGACAGTAGGGCTTTCACCTCGTTCATGTACGTGCGGCTCGAGGCGGCGAGTAGTAAGTCGTCAACATAGACCACCAAATAGCAGATCTCTCCCTTCTTTCCCTTGAAGACGTACAAGCAAGTCTCGGCGTCGAGTCGGTAGGCTCCAAGGGCGAGGAGTTTGGTGTCAAGGGTGCGATTCCAGGTGCGACCGGCGTCCTTCAACCCATACAGCGACCGCTTCAGCCGCCAGCAGTGGCCGTCCGTTATCTCAATTCCGTCAGGCGGGGAGACGTAGATATCGCCGTCAAGGATGCCATTGAGGTAGGCCGTGGCGACATCCATCTGGTCAAGTTCGAGATCATACTTTGCGGCCAGCAAGCAGATTATGCGGATGGACTCAAGGTTTGCTACGGGGGCGAAAGTGTCCTTGAGATTTCCACCTTGTTGACCAAAGTCGCGGGCGACAATGCGGAGCTTGTGTCGGTCGAGGTTACCATTGCTGTCGAGCTTCACCCGCATTACAGGCTTGGTGGTGATAGGCTTTATGCCGGTCGGTGTTGGTACCACCTCGTAGACGTCGTTGTCAGCAAGGCTTTGCATCTCCTCTGCAAGGGCGGCTCTCCAGTGGTACTCATCGGGTCCGCTGAAGGCTTCGGCGAGCGTTTCCGGCACAGGTGTGTCGCCTGGACCAGAGTTTGCGATCCCTGCAAAGAAGACACTGTCGATGTCGCCAATTTCCTCGTTCACATCTTCCTCAATGATTTGAGGAAGGTCGTCAATCTGGAGTGGAGGCGAGGCTGGCAGTGTTGGTTCTGGCGCAGGTTGGCCAAGTGCTGGGGCTGCGACCGGTTTCAGCTTGTGGAGCTGCTGAGATCCGCTAGATTTCTCGATCAGGTTTTTGTTCCTGTCGAACGGGACTCGGTCGCGCGTTCCACGGCGTGGAGCTGTGGGAGGAGGCTGTGGAGCTGCGAGGGGTTTTTGTCTCCGGGCTGCAAGGTGCTCCGATATGGATGTGGGCTGTATCGGGACTGGAATACGAGATGGTTTCTCGTGTCGTGCCGTTGCAGGCGAAGGTGCAGCGGATGCACTGTCCCCCCCTGGCCGAAGAGAAAAATTGTCCTCGTCGGCTGGCTCGTCATCCCCCACTGACTCTGCGGCGTCCAGCTCAGCTCCATAAATGCTCCCACTGTCCGAGGCGTCATTCGACTCGTTTGCAGGACGAAACATTTGCTCCCACTCGCCCTCTGGCGTGTCTGCTTCCCCAAATATTGAGGTGTCGGTGACTCCCTCCTCGTCGAAACGAACATGTCTGCTGTGGAAAATCTTCCTTGTTTCGACATCGAGGAGGCGGTATGCCTTTTTACCGTCGCCGACGTCACCGTCGCCATATCCCAGCATTATGCACTCTCGGGCCCGGTTGGAGAATTTTCCGACACGGTGATCCTCTGGTATCAGGGCGAACGCAGTACATCCGAAAGGACGGAATTGGATTGGATCTACAACCCGCTTGAAGAGGGTCTGGTATGGAGGGACTCCTTCGTTTGTGGAGTACGGACGGCGGCCGAGAATGTAGGCTGCGCAGGACATGGCTTCTTTCCAGAAGTTTTTCGGAAGTGTCGAGTCGACGAGCATGGTGAGCGCGGTTGTGACGAGGGTCTGGTTTAATCGTTCGCTGACCCCGTCTTGCTCTGGCGTGTCCGCAGCGGTTGTCCGGTGAATGATTCCACTGGCTTTGAGCTCCACTTCCCAAGCGGTTGAGGTGTACTCACCCCCGCCGTCGGTCTGCCAAAAGTCGATGAAGTTTTTCGAGAAGATGATTTCTTCGACTTCGGCCTCGAAGAAAGCCTTGACATCGCTCTTCCACTGGTTGAAGGCGGCTTGGGCATCACTCTTCTTCTTGAGATAGAGCACCCAGGGGAAACCACTGCAGTCGTCGGTGAAACTCATCCAGTACTTGAAACCATCGCGTGATTGCGGTGTGACTGGCCCACCGACGTCGCTATGTATGAGCTCAAGTGGGCGAGTTGCCCGCTGACGCCCGGTCGGGAACGGGAGTTTCCGCATTTTTCCGGTAGCACAAGCTGCACAGAATTTTGGTTTCCCAGTGACTCGATCAATGCCCCCCAATCGTCCCTTCTTTACCATCCGAGCCAGACTATCCATGCCAAGGTGGGCCATTCGGCGGTGAAGGATGTTGATGTCAACAGCGGCATGTGCATGCTCAGATTGGACGACAGGTTCCGCGGTGATGTGGTACAGTCCAGCGTCATGCGTAACTTCCAGCACGGTGTTCCCGTCTCGGTCGAAAGCGCGTCCTCCGGTTCGTCCAAATATGGAAGTCAGATTCCCTTTTTCGGCGAGTCTGTGCACCGATATCAAGGATACCTGGAACGACGGGACGTAGAGGACTTCTGTGAGGGTGAGGAGGGTCTGCTTCCCCTTCACGATGCTCAAGAATTGAATTTCTCCAATCCCAGTAGCCTCTGCAAAACTCTCGTCCCCGAAACGTATTCGTTTTGGAGGGTCGAGCTGTTTGAATGTCGCTGCAATGAACCACTCCAGGATCGGCACCATGTGGGCTGAGGCGCCGGTGTCGAGGATGCGGGCAAAGGCGCGGACAAGACTCAGTTCACTCGCAGTATAAGCAGAGATGCGTTTGGCAAGGGATTTAGATACAGTGTTTCCGAACGCGGTTACGTAGTGACCCGACTCGTCTGCATCTGCGGCGAGGGCCTTGCCTCCCCCTCCGTCGTCAGCCTTTCGCTTCAAGTCACGGCAGTCCTTTGTGTCGTGGTAGCAGAGACCGTGGACAGCACATGTCTTGGTCGGACCACCGGCCTTCTTGCCCTTGTAGTTCGAGCTCGAAGCGATGGTAGCAGCAAGAGCGGCCTCCGGCGCTGGTGAGACGAGAGGGTTTGCAATTTCCGCTTTGATGCGCTGCTCTGTCTCCGAGAGAGTGAGTTTCCCCCCAGATGGAACAAGGTTGACCGTCTGGGAGACAAACGCCCTCCAGCGTGCCGTCTCTGGAAGGGACTTGAGCAGGATCCAGGCCTGGAACTCGTCGTCGACCCCGCGGGACATGCCCGTGAGGCGGAGGTTCCCGGTGCGGATGCTCGTGACATGCTTGTCGAAGTCGCTGGTCCCGTCCCATTTGGTGTCGAGCATCGAGACGAGGGTGAAGAATGCAGTCGCGGAGACATTCACCTTCTCGTGTGCCGCCACAATGAAGTCCCAGGTTTCCTTTGCGCCCTTGAGGTGGCCGACGGACACGAGTATCGAGTCAGATATGAATTTGTGGATGATGCCGCGAGCTCGGTCGTCCCGGACGCGGAAGGAGTCGCGAATGGCGCTGGTGGATGTGGTAACGACGCCATAGATGGCGGAGACAGTGCTGGATGAAGTTGCCGCAGTTTCTGCCGCCATTTGCGTAGCTGCGGTGTCCTCACCGCTGATGATGAGAGAGACCTTCTCCCGTGCAAACTCTCCCTCCATGCGAAGCTTCCATAGACTGTAGTTTGCCGGGCCTTCGAGAATTGGTGTCGTAGACACCTGTTGTGTCGCCATGTCTGGCGGGTGACGTGGCGCGGCTTCGCGAAGGTTTGCGAGCGCCTGTGGCCGTTGGTTTGGCTGTCAGAGACAGTTGAGCTGGGTAGTGTATCCGGGATGCGTCGCGCAGTGAGACTGGCGTCGTACGAGGGCCCGTAACCTCTCAGAACCGGATACTCCTAGGTAACTAGGGAACAGAAGCACTATCTCAGCGTCGTGCAAGTTAAGAACAACAGCTCTATTAATACCTAGGGAACAGAAGCACTATCTACAGAGAGTAAGTAACTGTTCCTTGAGCTACAATAATGTGAGCCTCACCTCAGCGTCGTGCAAGTTAAGAACAACAGCTGAGGAAAGGCTTGGCGGCGACGCGCGGCCATGATATCTCCGACATCCGCATTTGGGTTTGCGTCGGCTCGCTCAACCCACGTTGGTTTCGACACCAGTTGGCCATATATCCAGGCCTGGCGGGCCTGGCACTTCTCAAGCCCGAGCCCTAAGCCCGCCCAAGCCTTGTGTCGGGCTCGGCTCGGCCTGAGGGCCTGGGCCGGGCCCGCAACATCACTACACAGAAAACAGATTCAAAGCAAAATAATACCAGTACACCGAGTTTACATATACGGAAACAACAGAGTAAGCATTTTAGACCGTGGAGGTCATGGACGAGCCCTCCGTATCCACCGATGGGTGGACCAAATAATACACTTTGACATTTTCCCCCTCGACCGGCTGACTCTCTTCGTCCATGGAAGGAAGAGAATCCTGGACGTTCCTTTAACCTCGAGGAGATAATTGTCCTTCGCGTCCTACCGAAAAGAAAATTAGGCCCAAATGAATAATGTATTTCGGATGTCGGTATGCACCTTTGGATTGAACGTCCTCGCATACCAAATATACCGTTGCAGCGTCTCCGTGCTAAACTGGGGGTCAATCGCATCATTCTGGAACCGATGCACATTAACGATATGCTGCGCGATATTGATGTCCGTCTTCACATCGCATTCATCCAGCAGAACGAAGAACAAGTTAAACCGACTCATAATCGGCGGGCTCATCTGCACATTCGCGCGCAACGACTTCCTCCTGTCATACCGCCCGCCAACGGGATTCGCCGCCGCCAGGATGGACGTGCGCGCATTGAGCGTAGCGCGAATGCCCGCCTTGGCGATGGAAATGGTCTGCTGCTCCGTCGCCTCGTGGGTCGCAACCTGGTCCGAAATATCCATCTTGTCGAATTCGTTGATGGCACAGATGCCGTTGTCGGCGAGCATGAGGGCGCTAGCAAGAGGCGTCCGATTCGCTAAGCGAACCCACTATTCCCAGCACGTGCCGGTTGGGTACCTTCCATATCGGGTGCTGATTTGATGTGTTGATGCGCAATTCCCGCCAGCTCTGCGGTCGCTGCTCTGCCTCTACAGACTATTCTGGCTTACTTGTGAGGCTCATATTCCTCAAAAATGATACCCCTAGTTTCAGGAAGACCCAGATGTAGCCACCACCTCAGAAACTCCCCGCAACCACCAATAATCACAACCTTTCATCTCACCAAAACCCATCCTATCCTCTTGAGACCCAGGAATGCTATGTTTGATTAAATACTTTGATTTCTCAGTGCTCCGGATTCAAGATTGCTACACTGCTCATTGAATACGACTCAGCAGCTTTGTTTTAGGTTCCTTTGCATTCGGAGTAGCCCAAAAACTTCACTTCATAGTCAAAATAATCCCAGTGTACATAGCTTACTATTTTGAGGACCATCCAGTCGACCTACCATCCATAAGAATTAAATCGAGCTGAAAAGCCGCGAGGTAACGTCACGGAAAAGTGGCCCGATATGGAAGGTATCCAACCGGCACGTGCTGGGAATAGTGGGTTCGCTTAGCGAATCGGACGCCTCTTGGGCGCTGGCCTCAATCGTGAAGTCGCCCGTTTTTTCGTCCTTGATGACGGCGGCGGCGAGACCCGCAGCAGATGAGGCTTTGCCGGAGGTGTAGACTGCGCGAGGAAGGAAAGCAGACGTATCTAAAGACGGTGTTAGTATCAAGCCAACTTGAAGAATTGAGAGGGACAGCGCACTTGAGGATGGCGATTTTGAGGCCGAAGGGTCGCCGACGATGCAAATGTTTATGTCACCGCGGAGGTGCATGCCCTCTGGCGTTTGCTTGTGCACGCCGCCCGTGAGCTGCAGCGAGAGCCCCTTCTCGGCTATTTCGTGTCCATAGACGGTGGGAGCGACTCGCCGTGCTTCCGACGAAGCGCATATACATGCGCTTCGTCGATCATGCCCTTGAGCTCGTCAAACTCCGGGCGAGTCAGCGACTCGATAACGTCCTGGCGATTGTCCTCCCCGAGTTCGACTTCGCCGCGAATATTGGTGCCGTCTTGAATAAGGCAATGAATATCGAGGCATTAGAGCGCCGATTTTCTCGGAATTTCTCCGTCCACAGGTTGCGAATTCCAGAGACCAACGGTAAACCGTAGGCGGCTGCTGAGGTGAATGCCATACGAACGCGTGAGGTCACACCGATGTAACGCATTTAGGGCAGGTTCAAGCGTTGACGGCGGGAGAAAACCAGAGACGCGGAAGTGGTGTAAACCGAGGGTGTACTGAAATGAACATGCCGTGCGCGGATCACCTCGGCAATCAAGTTGACTCTTTCCTCTTTACGTCCATCCGCGTCGGTTTAAAGGTGGGAGGAAATGAGGATTTCCGAATCTCGTGCAGAGCGAAGAGGAACTGGGGAGCTCATGCCTGATTCCCTTGTTCTGTTGAAATTATGTGAATGTCGTATGCCGCCGTCAGATAAAATTTGGTTGGGTTCTGTAAAGCGTATCCATGTCAATTGGGATGACGCGCGCGGATATTCGCCGAGGCCCGACGCTCGCCGACGCCAACCAAGCAATGATGGTTCCAGGTTCGCCCCTGCCAATCATTTCCTCCACTCGCCCCTCAGCGCTCAGCGATCGTCGCCAACGAAACAACTTGTTGTACTTGGCATCAGAGAGACGTTCAAGTTCCACCACGTTTCCGGGAGCTTTAAATTTCGCGCGATCCTCTGAGTCTGATTCATCTCTCTCTCTTTTTACTATCATGTTCATTCGCAGCGTCGCTTCCCTCCTTACGGTTTCTGCTTCCTTTTCTTTATATGCGAGCGCGCAATTGCAAGTGACTTCATCTGTGCATGCGTCGAGAGGCTAACGGTGACCTCTAGAGCCGGACAGACCATCAAATTCGAGTCGATACTCTCGCCCAGTAAGGACTGCGAATAAAGAGGTTGGTTTTCTGGCTAATGAAGCAGGCCAGCCCGGTAACTGCCTGATCGCGAGCAGTAACACAGATGGCGCGGCAGTCGTAGTCGGGGAGTGCGGCACGAATGCCACAGCGCTCAACTCGTGGGTCGTTCCCAATGGCGCCAACTCCCCTGGACCGCTCCAGATTTTTGGTGACAAGGTGCGTCGCGTGGCTTGCTATATTAATTCGACTGTGAACAAACTCGTGTATGAAGTGCTTGGATGTGACCAACGGCGCCAACGCGGATGGCACGAAACTCCAGATTTGGACTTGCGCTACTGGGAATACCAGTGAGTGGTCGCCAATTATTTCCCACTAAAATAACGATGTCCATAGACCAACTCTGGGTTCCCGCTGGTTCGGACAACATCATCACTTGGTCTGGGACGACGAAGGTCGGTTTCCATGGGCTTTATTTTACTTTATCTTGACTTTTTAGTGCATTGACGTTACGAACGGAGACCTCACGGACGGGAACCAGGCATGTTCATTGTCTCCGCAATATTGGTCTCTCCGCTCACCAAGAAGAATTCAAACAGGTTCAAATTTGGGACTGCGACTCGACCAACGGCAACCAGAAGTTCCTCGCCAACGCCGTTACCTCCCCTACCGCGTACGTTCATCCCCACCTTCACGTCGTTCAATTCGATCTGGTCATACTTATCCATCCCAGATTCACTATCGCATCCAAGCTCGCCCCCAGCCTCTGCATCGCCGCCTCGGCCAACGCGGGCAACGCCTCCGTCGTGGTGGCCAACTGCGACGCGACCTCGGCCGCGCAGAAATGGTCCGACCCCAAGAACAACGGCCAGATGATCATCTACGACAACCTCTGCGTCACACTCGCCACGGGTCCGCTCGTCTCGCCCTCCAACGGCGTTAAGCTCGTGCTGCAGACGTGCGTCGCCAACGCCGAGCCGCAGAGGTGGGGCCACCGCACCGGTCAGATCATCAACTTCAACATCAAGGGAGAGGTGGGTGCTTTAAATTCTGCGTTGAAATCATATTAGTTTGGACTGAATTTGACGACTGCTAGTGTATCGACCTCACCGGTGGAGTCACGACGCCGGGCAACCAGGTTCGTGGTGAAGTTGGATTGATTTATTTCGGGGCTGACGTTTACTGCTCAATTTTTTAGCTCCAAACCTGGGACTGCTCCACCACGGACAACCTCAACCAGGACTGGGTCGTCACCAACACCTTCTAAAGCGACAAACGAACGGACAAAGTCTTTCAAAAGCCACTCATTTAACGGACAGTCACTACTACTTACTCATCGTATCCGATCCTACTCTACTAAGAGAATGCGACCTTGATATTGGATAGCATCGAGTGAGGACAGTGAGAGACGGTAAGAACTCTTGCGGAGGAGAAGGTAAATGCCCTTCCACTAAATTATGTATGCGCTCCGAGTTTTTCGGCAAGTTAAGTTGAGTTTGCGTGTATGTGACTGCTGAAGCGCTGATGAATTGAATCGAGACGTATGTACCTTTGTTACTCTTCCTGGGTACCTTCATTGGTTAACCAACGGATGGTACCCGCGAACCTTCAAAATTTCCAACATGTCCTTCGAGGTTCGAAACGCACGTCGATTTTTTATGGAGGGCGGCCACCAAGTCTTTGTGATCACTTACTTAATTCCGAACCTAGCCTCCAAGGACCTTGAAGTAGTTCGACGGCGCCGCTACATATGAAATCGATCTGAGGAAAAACCAGGTGAAGAAATCTCAAATACGCACATCCCACTACCCCATCCGCCTTCTTCACTGTCCACCACTTTTTACCAGCCTTCTCAGAACTATACAATATATCTCCCTTCCTGAAGCTGATCTCAGAAGGACTACGCGGGATCCCTTCGCCGTCTCGTCAACGCCAAGAACCACAATGAAGACGTTCCACGTACAGTCGCTCCGCGCGCGCACCCTAAACGGATAGCGCTCCGATTCCGAAACCGAGTCGCGCGGCGTCCGCATCCTCTCTGAGTTGTCCCCGTTCTCAGTGCTCCCTCCCTCGGCTGTATTGTCGTATATCGTTGACAGATGCCGCGGCTCCTGCAAATACACCGCACGCCGATTTTTGGACGTCGGCGGCGGGAAGCTGTGGGTTTGGCTTTGTGTCTGAGTCATCCTCTCCTCCTCGAGAGGCTCAGGCTCAGACTCCCCCGCGGACGACTCGCGCTGCTGTGTCAGCGGGTCCACGATCCGTTGTCGACCCATCCCAGTCCAGTCTCCACTTATCTCGAGACTGGTATTACTGGTATTCGAGCCGCCAGCACTCGTGCGCGAATCCCCCCGGCGTTGCTGGTGCCCTACCTTTGTTTCATCGCCGGGTGACCCAGGCTCCTCCGCATCAGACTGTGAGAGCTTTCTCTCCTGCGCATGCGCCATGCTTCCCACCCGTGCTCGAGGGCTGGAAATATGCCGTTCCGCGTCGCGACCTATATCTGGAGATGTGCTTTTTCGCGGCGCGACCGCCATCCGTTGGACGAGTCGCGCGACAGGTGTCTCCGGTTCTGCGCTGAAATACAACACCCAGAGGATGTCCACGATGGCGAGCACGAGCCACCCCGCCGCCAGTGCGCTGCGCGCGGGCTCGGCCGCGAATATGCTCATGTCTACGCCGATGACCGCGAACACCGCAGCCATGACGCCAAACGCGCAGATTTGGAGTTGGAATGCCCGCGCGTCGCCGCGTGAAAGGACAAGAAGGACCCCCCCGAGGAGGAAGAGCTGCAGGAATATCGCGAACCACAGTACGCCAACGGCGCTGCGTCCGACTTTAATTTGTTGTTTGGTGGTGAGGGTAGCGAGATGTAGAAGGTAGAAGATGAGGAAACATACCTGTTTTAGTGACCGCAATCTGCGCCACGAACGCGACTAGCCACGCCGCCTAGTAAAACCGAATGAGATGAACCGGAATAAGAACCAGCGGATACCACCAGCACATACGAAGGCAAGCAGAATCGTGCCCAGATAAAAATAATTGCCCAAGACGATGGCGAAGCCGTGCAGCTGTCTCTGTCCCTGTTGCCCGTTCCCATTCGCGTCCGTAGAGGAGTTTTCCAGCTGTTGCTTCATTAGATCACAGTAAAGGGCGTGGGTGCGTGCGAGGAAGGAATGTGGTGTGTACTCAAAACGTGGGACGCGCGAGGACGGAAGAGGTAATCGAGGTCTCTTGACCTTATCGCGTTAGGACATTACGCATGCGAGCGTCTTGGGAAGGATGCTTCGAAAATATCCTTCTTCTCGGTAAAACACCTACAGATTTCAAGCAGACAGACAACTTCAAGAGTCAACTTGAAGTGCGTTGCTCGACTGGCAAAGAGCAGTTTTTCTCTATTTTCCTTGAGTCGAAGCGAGCGTTGAGGTTGGCTTTTTAAGCGATAGGGAATTCGGAAAAGGCGAGAAGGAAGATATCGCTGGTTCGCCGAGCTCCAAGATGGTCGTAAGTGGTAAGTAAGAACGAACCAACACGCCGGTGGGCCCGTCGGTGATTGACTCATCATCGGATCCCTCGGCACCTTTGCCGACTAGAAGGTCTTCCACGAACCACATCCACCGATTTTCTGGCGTCCAAGACATCGGAGTCGCGCTGCTGCTTGTGAACAATGGGGCAAAGCTAGGCTGAAACCTACGTTCTCAACTCCGTTTACCCGGTACGTAGTCAAGTACTCAATTATGGAACACGTTGGGACTTCTTGCGCGGGGCAGGCAGCAAATTTGAAGACCAACCTTTTTTCCTGCTACTTCAGCTTTCTCGGGGTCGTATTCAATTCGTCCCAGGAGAAGCCTCGGCTGACTGTCCGGCCGTTATGCAGCACAGAACCTGGAAGATCCTCGACAGCGTCTAGCAGACCAGGACTTGAACCCCTGGGGGAAAGATCTAGATTTAGCCTCTCATGAAACGAATCCCTGGACCAACATCGCTTGGGTCACCTTACAGTTGGCTTCAAGAAGATCGATTCAATTGACCTGCGCGCGAATGATACAGCAAATTGGAGGTATCCGAAGGAAACAAGAACTAATGGTCTAGATCTGGTCAGAAACGACAAGCATCCTGAACTTGCTACCTTGAGAGCAAGAAATTGGAGGCGTGCCCTCTCTTGTTCATTTTTTTCTCCCTCAGAATGTCGAAAGGCGCCAGCTCAGCTTGAAAAGTCCAGTGTATATGGAATGTGGGAGTCCAATAACGAGGGTTCGGATAAATGAGCGTGCTAAGCCGTGGCTTCGGAGTACATTAAAAGGTATTGTTCACGATCCAATCCTGGTTCGTGTTGTCCACGTTGGTCGTGAACACCCAACAGCCCCAAAGTTGTAACTTTAAGAAACGGCGTCAGCACAAGAGAAGTTTAACTCTTATTGAGACTAACCTGGTTGCCTGGAGTCTCGACTCCGTTTGTAAGGTCGATGCACTGTCGTATTGTTAGTTATACGACAACGAGTCTTGTTTGAACTCACGCTTTTCGCGGCGGCCTGGCTATTAAGCACGCCGGTCTGGTGGCCCCAGAGTTGGAAAATGACAACGCTATCTTCAACGCAAGGGGAAAGAATGAGTTTTGTCCCGTCATTCGCGGTGCTGCTCTTGAGGGTTATGCACTGGTTATCGGCGATGACAATTTGACCAGTGTTCTTGGGGTCAGACCATGTCTGCAGAACTGAGCCGGGTTTGCAGGTATCGACTATAACCGCCGCGTTAGTCGCGTTGGAGGAGGCCGCGATGCACAGGGAGGTGTCCTTCTTGAGCGAGACCGTGAACCTGCGAGGTGATTGATTGAAAATGCCGAAACGAGAAACGGAAATACACATACGACGTTGGCTCCGTGACGGCCAGTACGTTCCATAGCTGGTTGGGGTTGCTGAAAGTCTCATCGCAGTCCCAGACTTGAATCTAGCGCGAGTTTCCGGTCAAAGAGTGAAGGTCGGAAGTACAAACCGTCCCGCCTGGTTCCCATCCGCCAAGTTGCCATTGGTCACGTCGATGCACTCAAGGCAATTTTAGTCAAGTAATTGGGCCGAGGACAGCGCCGTCAACGACAAACCTTGCTTGTCCCAGACCATGTAATGGTCGCCTCCCACCGCTAGGAACCCACATCTGATCTTTGAAACCAGTTCGACACTGTGGGTTGAAATTTCACCACGACTCACCGGTATTCCCCGCGGCGCAAGTCCAAATTTGGAGTTTCGTGCCATCTGCATTGACGCCATTGATAACGTCCAGACACTTCGAGTCCGGAGGAAGGAGGTTGAAGCATGTATTTGGAGATACTGGAAGCTGACATACCTTGTCGCCAAAGATTTGAATTGTACCAACTTTGCCGGCGCCTTGGGGGACGACCCAAGAGTTGAGGGCAGTCGCGTTGTTGCCACACTCCTCGATTACGACTGCTGCCCCGTCGAAGTCGCCGGTGGCCGTCAGGCAGTTACCGGGCTCGCCTGTGCTTATGATAAATATCCAGATTCGGAACCAACCTCCCGCGCTTGAGCTCACCCGCTGAGACTACCGATTGAAATTTTACGGTTTGACCAATCCTGCAGGTTGATTCAAAATAATTCGACTGAGAGTCGTATTTGGCAACTTACAATTGAGCATTGGTGTATAGAGAAAGGAACACGGAAAGCGCAAGGACAGAAAAAAAGGTTGCGAGATAACATAGCTGTCAACGATGGATTAGCTGGGCGGGAGATGAAAATCATCCTTTTGGGCGGTGCCTTTTATTCCTTCCTCGACCACGGGATGTCGGAATCGCCTTGAAGTTAGCACAGTCAGAAATTAAATAGAATCAGCATCATGATGAGATATGCCAAAGACCCACTGGAAGCAATAGGCCGTTTGAATGGTGTTCATCCGTCCACTGTGCGCTATGAGACTCGACTTGGGTGAAGCATCCCACCCGGGCGGCACAGGCCGGATGAGTCTTGTGTTTCTCCACCACCGATGCACCTAGAATCAGTTAAGAACCACAGCGACAGAGGCTGCGTCTTGAAGTTGACGGTGGGATCTTGGTCTGTTACTCTCAAATACTCATCATTGTTGGAAAAAACCACGACGGCATGAAAATGCCGGTGTTCGTCATGAAGCGACATTTAAAAGACAATTTGGGGGAATGTCGAGGTAAAATCGCCTCAGCAAGCAGGTCTGCAAGTGGAAGCAAAGACCATATGAATTGCTACTGAAGCAACGATACCTCTCAACGCACGAACCTCAAGATCAAGTGTCTTTAACGGGCCGAAGCATCTTCAAAGCGCAGGCATGCCGTTGCTTGTAGTGGGTGGAAGATGGTAATTTAAAGAGCCCAGTGATCCAGTATCCTCGCGGCGAGGGATTCATTCCGTATCAATTGCCTCTTGGAGGAGTTGCTGAAATTTCCTTGAAGAGGTCGGTTCCTGAGGCCTCTGAGCCTGAGTTCGCGTCTACATGGCGGTAAAAGGAGACCTTGAAGTGGCAGTGCACACCCGAGCGCGGGCCGCTCGGAGGTTCCCGAGTGCGACAATATTAATATTGTAACAAAAAAAAAAACCAGAGGCACCTTTATGTTTCGGTGACCTGCGTACTTCAGGTTGAGTGAGGGGACTGGAATTTACGAATCCGAACCACCGAAGCCGGCCGACGATTCGGCGACGAAGCCGCCATGCGTTTCAACAAGTTTCCGAGTTCAACACGATGTTGACAGCTAAGAATCTTGAGCTACTCTCTCTTTCTCTTTGAACCAGTGTTTTTCTACCCCCACCCCCGGACCTTCGCCGACTACTATATCAATGGATCCGCGACACAGACCATTGCCCACTCAGAAGACCTACGACACGCCAACCGGTCCACGAGTTGAAAAATAGAAAACGACGGCGCAGTGTTCGTCATGAGAAAGTTCAACGAAATGTGGAAGTAAATTTTCGGCTAGGTCGAGATGAAATCGTCCGTCGGAGTCCATGGGCGAAGACCGATGCAGTACACTGAACCACCAATTTCAATGTTCGCCGCGGCGTATGTACCTCAAACACAATACGATTCTTGGGGCGCAAGCTGCAGTCTGATGTGGAAAAATGTGAAAGACAGTGTTGTATTGGGTATGTTCTATAAGCATCATCAAAGCCGCAACGGCTTCAACTCCTTGGATCGGCGCGTGAGTCTGACGCGGAGGCAAATATTTGGGAACACTCTAGAATAAATATGAGCGCCAACTGTCACAAGGTTTTCCTGACATGGCTACTAGTCATCCACATCGCACCATGCGCCGAGGATGTTCATATATGCAGTGACGAGGGGCCCTGCATCCACGCACTTAGATAATGTAAGCAATGAAGCAGGGAGAAACCTACCAGACGCGGGATCGTCGTACTGCGCGAACAGGAACGAGGGTTGTGTTTCGATGAACGTGCCATTGATGGGATACGTGATGTTCTTGACCTAGATTAACGAGAGGTCAAGATGTAGCTGAAGGAGTGCGAGGCAGTGAGGCCGTGCTCACCTGGAGTAAGTCCTCGATGGTGTACTCGACGGAAAGATTACCGCTGGTGTAGAGCGTCGCGTGCCCATCCTTGCCGTACACGGTAGAGGTCATGGTTGAGTTCTGGAGGCTATCACAGAGGTCCGCGTTGCCCACGACGTGTCCCACAATGGGAATGTGATACAGCTCCCCGGCCTTGATGCCGGCCTTCGCTGGCGCAGAGTAGTTCACGACGATGCCGATGTCGCACCTAATGTGCCCACCTAACCCCTCTAGTTAGAGAGGGAAGGGGGGGGGTGTTCCCTCTCTAACTAGAGGGGATAAGGCGAATTCACGGGAATCCCCTATATCCCCCGTGTGGGGACTTAGGGGAGTGCCTAAGGCCGTCCACCAACTACGGCGGGTGGTGGCCACTGCCTCTACAGAGTTCACCGCCCTCCCCGCCACCCTCCCCGCCGTCCTCATCGTCTGCCGCCGCCGACTCCGTCCCCAGCGCCACTGCCATCACGGGTGCGCGCTGCCATCAAACCGCTTCCCCCATCACATCACCCATCAACAACACGTCCCGCACGTCACACCGCCACTCCCGCACATCACCCCGACGCCCCCGCCCGCCGTCCCGAGCCCCGACCTCGAATTTATCAATTATCATTTTTTCTCCATTTTTTCTTTTGACGTTCTATCGTAGTTTTATTGTTTCCTATATGATTAAATGCGATGTATTCGGCAAAACATGGCATGGTGGAGTCTACCAACTTCCTGTGAAAAACCCAGCCCGCCGTCCGACATCGGCATGCACATCCTACAGAAGTGGGGCATCCGACAATGGGGTCCATTTTGAAGTGAACATATAGTAAGAGGTACAACAGGGCGCTTACTTTACAAGATCAAGCAATATGTCCACCAACTTCCTGTGTCCACCAACTTCTCCGTACTATAAACGGCACGAACATCACTATGGTCCGTCCTCCTCTGCGCCATTCTCATCCTCAGCGACGTTCAGAACCATCTCAAGGCCAACATCGGTGTCTGCCTCATTGTCGTCCGGCTTCCTTTTGTTTGTTGATGTGTGCATGTGTTGGACATTGATCATCATTTAACTCCCTTCAAGGCCACCACCACCACCCGACCACCTCACCCAACCAGAGGACCCGGTAAGCCCCTCTCCTTGCCTCACCTCATCCTTCTTGCCGCACCCCGGAGAGTGTGTTGCGTTGAGCTCAAATTGGGCTCCGCATCGCCGGCTGCTTACCTCTGCACATTCAAGCTGCAGAGGCGTGTGTGCCCCCACTAGGCCTGCTTTCACTCATTCCTCATGCCTACTCAGTTCGTTTTCACCGTGCTGACCGCAGCTCACAGGCATCTTTGGTCCCAGCATCTAGAAAAGTCAGCTGTCCACCAACTTCTCGGGCACGTACTCACATATTCCTCAAGACGCAAAGCGGGCGCATTTTTGGTGAATTCTACCAGGCCACTACCTTCTCGATCCTCACACCGCTTGCTGCTGCTGTCTGCGCTGAATCCGCCAACCAGCAAGACATGGAACCGGAGGACTCTGAGCCGTACCTCAACACCTCGGATTCAGACACCGCCATCGCAACCACGGATACGGAAGCTGCTGGCCCCACCCCTCCTGGCACGCCCTGCTCTGTATCTCAAGCACGCAGTGGGGGGATAGAATGTGGGTGCTGATCTGTGTCCACCAACTCCCCGTCCACTAACTTCCTCTCAGTCAGGACTGGCCCCTCATTGACGCGAACGGGCACATCTTTGCTGTGCTCGCCGAGGACCCTCCCACAGCTCATCCGCATTGGCTTCATGCGGATCCAGTGGGATGTAATGTAGGTGCTGATCTGTGTCCACCGACGTCCCGTCCACTAACTTCCTCTCAGTCAGGACTGGCCCCTCGTCGACGCGAACGGGCACATCTTTGCAGTGCTCGCCGGTCACCCTAATATCCCCGCCTACGCCCCTGCCGTTACCCACACATTCGACCTGCTCGCTATGTCAACAACGACTTCATGACTGAGACGGAGCTGGCCGAATCGAACCCTGAAGAATACCGGCAAGCGAGCAAGGAAGCCCGTTGGGCGCTGGGTGTTGGTCTATGGAGTACATTCAATGAGCTAGTAGAATTGGCGGAGCCTGTAGAAGCAACACAATAGACGACCATTTCATGATTAAGAAGTTGGTGGACCAAGGACTGAAATACTTTTAAGCCCTTGAGTACAGCACAGATCTGATCTACTAAAGGACTTTCTATTCATGAGAGACCCCTGTTGCTGCAAATTATCAGGCGGCTAGTGCATCTGGGGTGGACTCGAGAGGGAGGAAGTTGGTGGACGCGCTGGGTGTTCAGAGTGAGTACAGCACAGATCTGGATTACTGCCGGAATTTCTATGCATGCAAGACCCGTTCCTGCAAGTTATCAGGCAGCCAGTGCACCTGGGACGGAAGTTGAACCAGGTTTAATGTAGGGGGAGTTGGTGGACACGGTGGATTTTTGCCAATGTTCAAGTATGATGGGATAGCTAAGGCACTCACTCACATTATAGTCTTAGAAGACACGTCGATCCAAACTATCGGGCCCAAAACACGTATTTGGCAAACATTTGAGCGCGTTTAATTTAACAGATGTGTCGACTTCAGCTTCTTATTCAGGCCTATTGAGGTGGCCTCAACCATGTTAACATGTTACATTTTACTGCAGTGACCCCCTGAGTCCATCATGACGCCACACAAAAAAGTCACAAAAAAGTCATACCAACCTAAGTGGATTTCAGTGTTAGTCCAACCGAGTTTTGGCAGAGGATGAGATATTACAAGTCCCGGGATTTAAGTTCAATACAAACACCTCAGAAAGACTTCATATCATTAAGTAAAGCTTGGTGAACATCCCAAAGTGACGTGGACCCCAGGGGAAGTGAGAAATGGCACCAAAGTTCAACGATGGGAGTTGGTGGATGGGCAGTTGGTGGACGGGTAGTTGGTGGACGGTGACCGAATTCTTTGGAATCGGTGGCCCCCTCGTTGAACTCTGCTGTAGCCTGAGTATTCATGTCATTAACTAAGCCTGCCGAGCATCCCACAGTGACGTGGACCCTCTGGGAAGTGAGAACGGCACCAAGGTTCAAGGAAGGCAGTTGGTGGACGGGTAGTTAATTCTTTGGAATCGGCGGCCCCCTCATTAAACTCTGCTGTAGCATGAGTTTTCATATTGATAGGTAAGCCTTGTGAATGTTCTATAGCAACGTTGACCCCCCCTGATGCAAGAAATGGCACTAAAGTTCAAGGAAGGGAGTCGGTGGACGGTAGTTAATTAGGCGGCCCCCTCGTTAGAATCTGCGGTAGCATGAGTATTCATATCATTAACTAAGCCTGCTGAGCATCCCACAGAGACGTGGACCCCTGGGGAAGTGAGAAACAGTGCCAAGGTTCAAGGAAGGCAGTTGGTGGACGGGTAGTTAATTCTTTGGAATCGGTGGCCCCCTCGTTAAACTCTGCTGTAGCATGAGTATCATGGGTCTCACCGTAAGCTTGGTGAACATCCCACAGCGACGTCGACCCCCAGGGAAGTGAGAAACAGCGCCAAAGTTCAACAATGGAAGTTGGTGGACGGGCAGTTGGTGGACGGTGACTGAATTCTTTGGAATCAGGGGCCCCCTCGTTAAACTACGTTATAGCATCAGTATCATGGGTCTCACCGATCGACTCAGAGTTCACCCGAGGGCCTCCATTGGTAGCCCGGCAAAATCCAGCAGAAAAGACCTCAGAAACACTTTATATTGTTAATTAACCCAGGTGAACATCGTACCGCGACATGGACCGCCGGGGATGCAAGAAACAGTGCTAAAGTTCAAGGGGGAAGTTGGTGGATGGGTGGTGAATCCTTTTGAATTGGTGGCCCCCTCGTTAGAATCTGCAGTAGCATGAGATTCAAATTATTAACTAAAGCCGGGCAAACATCTCACAGTGACATGGACCGCCAGGGAAGAGAGAAACTGTACCGAGGGAAGTTGGTGGACCGATAGTTAACTGCTTGGAATCGGTGCATCCCTCGGTGCCCCCCTCATTAAACTCAAGTTCTTACATTGATAAACAAACCTAGTGAACGTTTCATAGCGACATGGACCCGGGGATGTGAGAAATGGTGCTAATGTTCAATGACAGAAGTTGGTGGACAGGAGGTGGTGGGCCGGTGGTTAATTCTTTGGAATCAGCAGCCATGTCATTTAAAACCTGCCGACGAACACCCTGATGGGGGTCTTTGATGCTAACGCGGGAGAAACACAGTTGGGGAAGCGGAAGAGACCAGCAGAAGATGAGGGAGGGGGAAGGGAGTTGGTGGACGGAGCGGCTGACGACGTGCTCGCTACCAGGCGAGGGTGTCACATGGAGAGTGCAGCAACACGGGTGAAACGTGAGGTAATTATGGCACAGTTGGGTAAACGGAAGCAGGAAAAGGTGGAGTAGCACATACAAAGGTAGTTGGTGGACATTCTGGTAGTTGGTGGACGCTCTGGCAGTTGGTGGATAATTGAAGTTGGTTGCATAGAATATTAGCCGCCTTTATTTCATTGATCGAACTGATTGAGCTTAAAATCCCCTGCTCTGAGGCCGTGCATCACGTCGCTCAAACAGGTGAGCCCATTACTGGAAGTTGGTGGACTCCACCATGTCATGTTTTGCAGAATACATCGTGTTTAATCATATAGAAAACAATAAAACTACGATAGAACGTCAAAAGAAAAAAAAGAGAAAAAAAAATTGAGAAATTCGAGGTCGGGGGTCGGGACGGCGGGCGGGGGCGTCGGGGTGATGTGCGGGAGTGGCGGTGTGACGTGCGGGCCGTGTTGTTGATGAGTGATGTGATGGGGAGGCGGTTTGATGGCAGCGCGCACCCGTGATGGCAGTGGCGCTAGGGACGGAGTCGGCGGTGACGACGGCGGTGCCGACAGGCAATGAAGACGGCGGGGAGGGCGGCGGGGAGGGCGGCGGGGAGGGCAGTGACCTCTGTAGAGGCAGTGGCCACCACCCGCCGTAGTTGGTGGACGGCCTTGGGCAATCCCCTAAGTCCCCACACGGGGGATATAGGGGATTCCCGTGAATTCGCCTTATCCCCTCTAGTTAGAGAGGGAAGGGGGGGGGGGTGTTCCCTCTCTAACTAGAGGGGTTAGGTGGGCACATTAGGTGCGATGTCGTTGTTGTACAAACCGAAGTTGAACGGATCTGGAGTATCGTGAGCAACAAGTGAGTATGATCAACAGAAATAATCGACCTTTGGGACTGTGATACCAGACTCCGTGCGTGCCGTTGACGCTGTTCTGCGTGCGATTTGAGTGACCATGATTGACCGCTCGCGGTCAGAATTACACACCTGCACGATCACCGAGCTTTGGTTTTGGCCTGTGAGCCGGAAGCCGACGGAATCCGGAGCACCCAGATGCACGCTCCCGGCGTCGTCCGACCAGGTTTGGCCGGTGTCGACGGTCTTCTCAAAGGTTTGCGCACTTGTCCCGGTTGGGCCGTTCAGTGTGATGAGGGAGCCCGTCCAGTCGCGCTTGGACGATGCCGCGCAAGCGGAGGCTGCGAAGGCGAGAGTCAGGAGCGCGGAGCGCATGGTTGACGGCGAGGAGGGAATGGTGAAAAGTCGGTGAGCGACCTGCATTATACTTATGCATCATTGCATGAGCGGTTGCGAGAGTGTACTGCCTACAAGCATGCAGTTGTCTCGGTAACCATGCTTCGGATAACAGTTTCGCGTGTCGCGCAGGCTGCGCAGCTTTGGCAGATTCTTTACGGGGATTTTACCCAGCAAGCATGGGCTCGGGAATACAACGGAACCCACTGAAGTAAGACAACCTTCGCGGGCATATGGTTGGTTATCTGGAAGAGCCACAAAGTACTCCGATGGGCACGGCGGTTCAGAAAATATACATGAAGGAGATTGCGTTTGAAGACAATGATACAAACCTGCTTGAATACGGGCGCACTCGTAAATTCGGATTGTCGGGTTGTCCGCATGTACTAAAGCATGTACGTTGGTGGAAGACTTGACGAACCGGATTGAGTATTACTTTCCTGGCATTAGGTTCTTTGGAGGATTCAGTGAAGACCTTTCGTTCCGGTTCGCAGAGGCTGGTTCCTGATCGGTTGTCTAAGCTTGAAGTGGCAGTGCACCCAAAATGCTCAAAGGTTTACGCCTGAATTCAGTTACAAAAGAAAACGGGAGCACCTTGATACATCCAAACCTGCGTGCTTGAGCAAGGATCCTGGATAAGGAAAAGACTGCAGTAGTCTCCGAAGTCGGCCGACCATGCGCCGAATCAAGTTACAACAAAGCACGCTTGGTCTTTCTTTGTCGATGCTACACACTGGATTTGACTTATCTTGGGCTGATTCCTTGGTCGTCTGGTTTCCCATGCATTTTAATGCACTCCACGTGAAGGCCATGGCGGCGCACCGGGGTCAGCGTGAACAAGCAATAGCTCGAGGTCGAAGTGAATTCGAACCGCACCGCCGTTTCAAGCCGCTGTTGAGCCGCTGGTACAAAAGAAGAGGACAATGCCCAAGGCGCTGCCCATCCTCCAGCCTGCGCAGATCTCGATCGCGTCGCTAGAGCAGATGTGCCACCACCCTCGGGACACTTTGCTACAACATTGCCAGGATCATGATTCAAAGGTTCTGCTGCCTTGTACCCTCGCTTACCGTGTTGTGCAGACTAGTGCTGGATATGTACGTCCTCTACCCTCCATCCCCTCGCTGCAGAGTTCCGGTTCCAAGATACACGTACCCAGAATTGTGCTTGATTATGCACGTGTCCTCCCCATGCATCCCCGTCTATCTTTCAAGCAGAGAAATACCGTGCCCAACGGTGTGCTTGCTTAAGGATTGGAAATTGCTTGAATAAGAAATATGCTTCGACCCGGAATTTGCTTTGACTCGAACAACCTGCTTGCTTGGATAGAATTGCTTGACCCGGGTAAGCAGGCGGCTCGCATGTTTCTTAGTACGAGCTGCTTCATCTTTGCGTGCACACGACGATGCTTTACCTCCCTCTGCAGCCCCGGCTTTACACCGTTTCGTGGATTATCGCCTCTGCGACACCTCCATCTCTCTCGAATCCCCCCCCCACCGCCGGTCCTCCTCCACTGGCCTATTGCGATGCACTACCCGTTCTCGATCGCAGCTGACAACCTTGCAGACACTCTTTTGTGGATACCTGCCTCCGCCTCTCCGCGTTAACTCCTCCCAACGCCGGTCGGGCGTCCTCTCGCCGGCGCCTTACGATCCTCTATCGTTGTTTCAGTCCTTGGGTATGTGCTCCTTTGTCCACATAGGAAATTCAGGCTATCGATTTTGAGACCCTCGCCGCAGCCTCCTCTCCGCACGTCACCATCCAACGTCCGCGATAACTCTCTCGGCGCGTGACTCCACGATACCGACACCGCACTTTTTCCCCGCCGCCTATCCTCTTACCCAGCGCCGACCCCAACCCACCACCAACTCAAACGGCCGATGTGTGCATCTTTGTATCAATAGTAATGTACCTGCTTTTCGCTTACCCTCTCCCCCTCAGGGCCCAACTGTAATCACCACCACAAATCCACAACGTGATCTCCCGACCCATTCCCGCTTCAGGAGATTGACGACGGCATGCGCAGTGCATCGATAGCTTGTCCTCCACGCCCTGGTGGCCTCATCTTCGCTCTCGCTTCCCGGGTGCTCTCGTTCTTGTTCTCGCCGTCGCTCTGCTTTCGGGCCTCTTATCGTGTTTCCCTTGTTGTGTCCACTGCTTTTTGTTTCCCTTCGCTCACCAAGATCGCAATCGTTTCCACGTCCCGATTCGAATGTAAGACAAGCAGCCATTTACGGGGGTGTCGGGATCGGGGCTTATTTTGAGGGCTCCCGTTTGGATCGCGCTGGTGATGTCGCCGTCGGTTAGACTGAGAACAAGGGCGAGGAAGAAGTCGAGGGGACGTGAATAGTGTCCAGCACGGATGTGCAGCAGGGAGGCGCTCGAGCTGGTGAAGATCGCACGCAGCATGGAATACTTCCCGAAGAAATAGCTGTTTGCTGCTGTGTGCGCGGGGCTCCAATGTAGAAAGGAGGTTACTGAGTTTCTGCTTGTAGGCGACAAGCTCAGAGATTCTTTCACCCCATAAAGCCACGATACTTGCGTCCCATTCTTTGGCATCGTCGACGCGTTTCATCTGCTGTTTGAGCTTGTGGGATGCACCTGATCGTACAGTCTTTTTCTTTTCTGCAGCTGCCTTCTGGTGCGGCTGTGAAGGCAATTGGTAAGGATAACATCTGCTGTAGATTCAAAAACACGGCACCTTTCTCTTATCCGGCTTGGCGCCTTTGGACAGCTTTCCACGGTTAGAGACACGCTGAAAACCATAATGAGTGAAGAAATGCCAAACAGCTGAGAGAAACGTACCGTGATTTGGGTCGACGCCTTCGGTAGATATTCTCCCGCATCACTACTCTCATCCTCATCATCCTCTAGAATCTCCTCCCGCTTGTGTTTGCGCCCAAGTACGGTTTTCTGCATTCACCGACCAGCATGAGAAATGCGATGTGATGAGCAGAGAGCGGAGGAGGTACCCGTTCAGCTTCGGAAACAAGCTCCGTGTCGTCACGACCACGTAGAAGATACGGGGCGCTAGGCACTGCAACAAAGTCAAACCGGAATTGTTGAGTGGGCGGTGGGCTAGGCGTAAAGAGGTGCCGTGGATCTGGGTCTTGCGAAGCAGTTCTGGGGTGGTCGCGCTAACAATATGGGAAAATAAATAAAATAAAAACGATTGCATAAATGGGAACACCGACATTGTCCTCGTAGCGCGCCTGAGCATGCTGCTCAAAATTTAGGTATTGCAAAGAAAGGGCGCAAAAGAAGTACAGGCAACTCGTCGTAAAAGTCCATGGTAGGAGAGGAAGAGCAGTCTTGCTCTTATCGACGATCCCGCTGCAAGACAACCCGCGGTGGGGAAGGAAAATGACGCCATAAATCTCTGATGCATTGCAAATTTCCATTCATGGAACCGGAACTTGTGAATTGCCTGAATGGGCCTTCTCGACATCGCCCAAGGTTCAATAAACGTCCAATGTCACGTGGAAGTTCGGTGGACCGGTGCGAAGGCCGTAGTGGAGTGCAAGCGGATGAGGTACGGTGGGCTGCCTAGCATTCTTATGAATTTTGCCAGTTAAACCGCTGCAAAAAGCGCACCACGATTGGCCTTGAACTCGACCCATTCTCTCTCTTCACTGTGCGCTGATGTTCACCTGACGTCGTGGGTGACAGCGGAACCGATTTGTCCGAGTGGTGGTTGCTCGAACGAGAGTAAGAGAAGCAGTTCGCACATCAGTTCCCCGTGCACGGTCGATCAACGCACATTCAATTTACCGGAAATCCACGCATCGCAGAGGATAAGTACTTACCCGACCTGCTACAACATCGAAAGAAGTTGGAACTGCAAGAAGAGTCAGTGAAAGGTCGTCAAGTACAAAAGAAGAAATTTAGCCCACTATAGAGATGGGTATGAAGAATCCAGGTGTTGAATAACAGCATGCCCACCCAGCAGGATGGACTTCAAGAAGAAATTTACTTGCCAGCCGACGACTTGTGGGTTGTGGTGGAAGTTGAACGGTAACGCACACGTGCCGCACGTGTCGTGATGGGTGATCGCAAGACTAAACAAGCAAACCGAAAAGTTGAAATTCCCTGAGCCGCTTCCTGGTTCATTTTCTCATGTCTTTACTCCTTTGCATGCTGCACGGCAAAAATTTGCTAAAAACGCCTGGAGGACGTACGTACAACTTGAAGAGCACGGTGGACCATCTCACGATCACCTGCAAGCTCACCAGGGGCAAGATGGCCGAGCGGTTAAGGCGTGTGACTCAAGTGTGACAGCTTGCCTGTAATGGGTTCTCATCACGTAATGTGGCGTGGGTTCGAGTCCCACTCTTGTCATCTTTTTGCGCCTGTTCTGGGCAGTTTCACTCTTTTTTGCCACCCCTTCTCAGTATGCTGTCAATTCTGTGGGCCGAGTCAACTTGATTACACGCCTCAACCGCTCGGCCATCTTGCCCCTGGTGAGCTTGCAGGTGATCGCGAGATGGTCCACCGTGCTCTTCAAGTTGTACGTACGTCCTCCAGGCGTTTTTAGCAAATTTTTGCCGATAGGCGCTGCGAACTTCGAACTCGACTCTATTCATTTTCGAGCAGACGTGATCTCGACATCGAGCTCGCTTTCAGTCTCACTGGCCTCCCAGTTTCTCGGCAGAGGCCATTCGGATATATGCATTCTTCTTAGTTCAACCGTCCTCAACTCCGCGAACCTAGGAAAAAAATTGTGCGTTCCATCGCATTCTCAACGCTTCCCAACAAAGTCTAAGGCTGACCCGTTCTACCCTCAGCGGCTTCAACCTGGATCAGACCATCGTCGTTCTTTATTCCGTGTTCAGTTTCCAAAGGGCCAAGTCAACGGAAACCATAAGCCATGTTCGACGTTCAACCTTTCCTCGGTACTCAGTAAATCCTGATCTATGAGTCACTAACTGTCTCATCGCTTTTTATCTGCAAACTTGAGGCTCCCGATGTGCTTCTGCGTCCCTCTTTGTATGTTACTCCTTTGACCTCAATTCCAAAATAACCATCTCACCTATGCATACTCCATCCCCGCTTTTCCACCCCTGCCCCGACTTGCACCGACACTCGTCCCTCGGCGCCCTCAACCCGTATGTTCTATATTTTCTATCCCACTCTCCTTATGCTGGGGTCGCGAATATGGGGATTCCCACGGTTGAGCTACGCTTATTTTATTGCACGTTCGTTTTGGCTCTGTTCCTTTTCTTTCAGTCCTCCTCAGAAGGCTCCATTTGAGTCTCCGCGAGATTTGTTCGTTCATCTCCCTTGCAGTTTTCCCGCAAACTAAAACATCTTGGCCGACATAAACCTAAACGACCGTTGCCAACTCAGACTACAGACTCACCGACTTCGCACCTTGATTGAAGCACCCCGATTCACCAAGCGTTTCTGGAGTATCCAGGATATGGATAATAATATTACTGATGTGGACTTTAGATTCAATTCGATTCAATTCGGATGACCTCGAGTGTTGAAAGAATTAGTTATACCCGATTACTCCGTCATTCTACGTACTCACTACAGTGCACTTGAGTATCTCTGATTTAAGTCTCCCGCTCGCAGTAACCCACGGCGGGAAAGGATTGAGCGCATCACGAGCGGGGTGGCAGCGCAGCTCTCCTACGCAAGTCAAGTCAAGCGCAAGATAAAGACAGTCGGCGGCATAACCGTGGTTGGATGGGCTGCCCGTCGGGCCGCATTTTAGATCAAGGGTGTTCGAGTAACAAGCACGAGCGACGAAGCAGCATCCGAAGCTACTGACAATCCTACTCGACACCCTTCTCTATTCGACAACCACGCGCAAGTAGGTCAGCCAGCCCGGGCCACATCACCGCCGTACCTCCGGCGCCGCTGGAAGGAGCGTTACTGGCGAGGGGGCCCCATCCGGGTCCATCCAGTATGACCCGCTCCAAGGCACTGAACGCGGGCTCAAGCAGCAAGGCGGCTTGCGCCTGCGCCTGGGTCGGTAGCGTCATCCGGCGCCGGAGAAACAACCGTATACGGGCGAGGAAAGGTGCGCGCTGCTTCTCCTCTGGTGGGATGAACCGACACAGGGCGTCATACCGCAGCTCGCGCAGCGCCGGACAGCAGGCGAAGATGGCGGGGAAGGGCAGCTGACTGGAGTACTCGAGGAGTGCCAGCATCTCGAGCGCCGGGAGAACGGGGAAGGCGTCCCACGAAAGATGCGCGGGGTCGATCGTAAGACGCGTGAGGCGGCTCAGGTCGGTGCGCAGGATCGCACGTACACTTTCGGTGTTAAGCTGCACAAGCACTAGTGAGTTGAGGCGGGGGAGATCGGGAAATGTGGGTTGCGTGGCGGGGTCAAAACCGATAGTTGTAGAGCTGGAGAGGGAGATATGCTCCAAGTTTGGCGCAGCGAAGAGTACGCTCTGGAGGAGGGCAGACGACCATGCGGATGCAGTCCAGTAAAGCCGCTTGAGAGATTGGAGTTGGGGCAGCTGGGCCGTAGCCGCGCTGTACAGTCGCTCTGTACGCGGAAACTCGGGCTGAACGAGAACCTCGACGTGCAGACAACGCCGCAAGACGTCGATATTGTGGTCGAAACGCGTTGTGGAAAGGCGGATGCTGCGCACCAGATGCGCGACATTTGGATGCTGGAGGCCGCTTGAGAGCGAGGGCCACCGTCTGGTGCTATTTACCCAGATGTTCTCAAACAAAAGCTCAAGCCCCAGCTCACTCCATAACCGACAAACACACCTAAGTGAACGTGCGGCCTGAGAGGAATGAGAACATAGATCTAGGGCAAGTCAACGCATACCGTCAAGAAAAGCTGCAGATTCCGGTCATTCACTGGGTCATCCGGCTTCGCGCCGCTCCTAATAATTGTATCGTTGCTGGCGTAGATTTTGGCCAGGGGTGATAGAGTCGACAAAGCCAGACGATGAATGTAGATCCACAGTTCTGGAGGAAGAGATGGAGTTGGGCCGCGTCTACGGGACATCGCCAGCGTAGTGGGTTTATCCCAGATGAATTTGGGAGAGAGCAAGCGCTCAGAAACATAGACAAGCACCCAGGCGTCGGTGATGGCGGCTGTCGGCATTGCAGCTTCCTGCGCCAAGGCGACTCTTATATATAGGGACCAGCTGCGGCGCTGGAAGGCCCGGGGTCCCAAGTTTCCAACGTGTACCAACGTGTAAGATTCAAATGCACAAAATACGTGGCCGAAGTGTCGCCACGATTCACTGCCCGGTGTCGAGTCATTTCTGTCCAGGATTTGGACGACACGGCGTGTATAACAGTGCAGTATGACAGGAATAAAAGCGGTGTAAATACAAGACGGAAGAAGCAAGGTAGACAGAGGTAGTCGAGAGCAAGGTCAAAGAAGCTAAGGAGAAGGGATGCCTCATAGGGACAACCAGTATTTCCACTTTTTGCATTACATAGGACACGTGAATCTACAGCGCGGCCTCGTCAGCGTTGAGGACTAGCGTCGTGAAGAAGGTGATCATCTCAACAAGTACAGCGGCACGGAAATCTGTGCGTGGATATCAGCTCAACCGAAATAACAGCGATACGAGATGAAAAGAAACATACGCTCGTCCACGGTGTGGACCTCCCCGATTCCCTCACCAACGATGCTCGAATGGTCGTAGCGGAAGATGTGCTGCGAAAGGGACCAGTAGAAGCGCGTGTCTACACCGGCGAATCAGCCTTCCCTTCCTATTCAAAGGAGGGCACAAACCAGTATTGCCTGCCATCAGTGTGGGAGCGACAAATATCTCCTTCTCCTCATCCTTGTGCACAGCGTGGAAGGTGGCGCGGATGGTACCCGCCAGGAGGCGATACGCCGGTGCGTCCGACGGCGAGATAGGCGCGGGCTCAAGTGTATCTATCGTGGTGAGAGAGAGAGAGCCAAACGAGGCGGCCCCAGCGGGGGTGAGCAGCTCCCCAAACGCAGTGACAGAGAGATTGAACCGTGCTGCGAGGTCCCTGGTGAGCTCCGCATCGCGCGTCAGGGTTGCGTTGACCGAGCTGCACGGGTCAGCTTGAACGGATATCGGACGAAGAGCACCCACCTCTTGGTCGCAATGCGGTGATTCACCAAGGCCTGTGCGTGCTTGAGTTGTCGGCTTACCGGCAAATTAGGCTACATACCTGTGCCTGTTCAGGCAGCGCATTGCTCTTCACGCCTCCGCTGACGACGTCCACCGCCTGTGTTGTCCCTACGATCGCCTTAGATATGGGATCCTTCAGCAGGATCGCCTCTACGGCTTTCAAGGCAACGGGGCTGGTTCTGGCGCTCAGAATTGCCCGCTTGAGTAAGCCCGGCATGTCGGGAGCGTGTGCGGCCAAGCACTCAAGCGTCTCGAAGATGGGCGTGTCGGCCTCGAGGGAGGCTACAGGGGCGTTGTTCTCGAAGTGGACAATGAGAGCAGCAAGCATGCCGATGCTAGTGTGCTCCGGCGGAACGCTGTACGGCAAATGAGAACAGATATAAAGGCAGGGTGTAAAGGGCCAGCACCTCGAGTGGCCGCCAGGCGTCTGCACTTCGATTTTGACATTCGCGAATCCCTTCTCCGCAATACTGGGTAAAGCGAACAGTCCACCAAATCGCTCCGCGGTTCCCCCTGCGGACAAGATTTATGTGGGGGAGGCAACAAGGGCGGGAGCACGCACCACCCTCATCGAGGATCATGGCGAATGAATTGGGGCCAAAACGCTTGAGGAGTGCAGGGGCAAGGTGACCTGCGCCCTACGCATTTTATTATGAGAGATTCAGCAAGTGGGAGGAGAAAACCTACTTCAGCTCCACTCGTCTCCTCGTCGAATCCGAAGGAGAGGACGACCGTGCGCGTAGGGACAAATTTCTTCTCGAGAAGAACTTCAATGGTTAGTCTGGAAATTCCGATTCAGTGGGTGCGAAAGAGCGAGGAACGTCATAGCGCCTCACAGTTTGCTAATAACGCCGGCTTTGTCGTCCCAGCTGCCGCGTCCCCAGATATTTTTGCCTGGGAATCATACAAGAGTGAGGATGACGCAGAAGGGCGGCAGTGGGAGACCGACCGTCGAAATAGCCAGAGTAGGCGGGGTGGGTCCATTGGTCGGCGCTGGAGGGGGGAACGGGGACGACATCTAAGATGGGATTTATCAGAGGGTCAATATACTTGGCCTGCGTGACATACCATAATGGCTCATAAGCAAGAGGGGCTTCAGACTCGTGTCTGAGCCTTGCCAAATGTACATGAGGCCATACGTGTTAACTTTTTGAAGCTCGAGCGACGTGTGCCTGATACACAGAGGATTTAGCATCTATATTCACCGTACATAATACTATGAGCTGTGTGTCTCGCAACTCACACAAGGGGGAACGCAGTGGCGAGATGATCCACGAACGGAGCGCGGCTGAGCCAGCGCTCGTCCTCGCCAATGGGACCCATTTCATCATAGCTCTCGGTGGGAATCTGCACCGCCGCGCTCAGCTGGCCAACAGCGCGCAGGAGGAAGTCGTTCGTGGCATGCAATGCAGTGAGGTTGTTCCAGAGCTCGTCGCTCTTCTCTGGGGCGAGAGAGGTCTCCTGAGGACATACCAGAGCAGAGGAACCCAGCGGCACGGGAGAGTGGTAGATGGGACGGATTGGGGGAGAGACAAGGAGGTGAAGGAGTGCAAGGAAGGCAACACCGGCGAAGAGGGTGGGCCACCGAACGCGTCGGACGCCGGGGGATTGTACGCCGGCGGGAGCAGGGAGCCCAGTTTGAGTTTTGCATCCTTTGTCCATGGTAGTTGGAAGAAAGACGAGCTCGCTACGAGTCTTCCGTGTGTCTGATTCTAGCCAACCAAAATTGGGCTGCGGCGCAGTCGTAGAATATTGATGCTTGAAGGAATTGTTTCCATTCTTTTCGTCGTAGCTGCGCGAGGGAATCGGGGAAAAACGCCCTGAAGTGCGCCCTTCCTTTAACGAGACATTTTGTTCAGGTTCGTCTGAAAATGCCAGCTTGCCTATCTTTGGGCCCGAGACACCTCTCGACGTTAAATACTCGATCCGGTCTTGCCCAAGCATTGTCTCGAGACCAACCTCCGTGGCTGCTCGAGGATGTGGATTGAGTGGTCGTTGGTAGGAAGAGAACGCGTCGATTTCCCGGGCCGCCGCAACCCGAGTTAGGGGCTTCCAAGAAAAGAGATTATATTCAACTTCACTTAGTCGTCGAACTGAGACAACCGCGTCGCATTCAAGATAGTTAAATAGGAAAGGGTCATCTCCAAAAACACATCCACTGTAATCACAGGCGCAGCATTCCGGAAAGCCAACGTGTCCGAATTTTAACAACTTTGTTCCAAGACGATACAGTACGAGTACTCTACAGCGTCGTTGCCTCATCCGCGTTAAGGATTAACGTCGTAAAGAACGTGATAATCTCAACGAACGAGTCTCCGCGGATATCTGCAGTGCATCAGCTCAGTCTCCACGTCTCGCACGAAAATAAAACTAAAGGAAAAAACATACGCTCATTGACAGTGTGGATCCCACTGAGCCCCTCGATTTGATTCCCGTGGTTATAACGGTAGATATGTCGCGAAAGCTCCCAAGTGTAACGGGTATCTATGTACGTCCACATCAGGCTCGACTGCCCTCGGATTTTTGTGCCACGTACCCGTGTTCCCAGTCATCATCCCAGGTGCTACAGATATATGCGTGTTCGCGCCTTCGATGTCCTTGCGCGCGGTGTAGAAGGTGGAGCGGATGGTCCCCGCGAGCAGCTGGTACGCCGGTGCGTCTGAGGGTGTGAGAGGGGCGGGCTCAAGGATCTCCGGCGCGGTGAGGGTGAGTGAGCCGTATGAGGCGGCCGCAGCGGGGGTGAGCAGCTCCCCGTACGCAGTTACGGAAAGATTGAATCGCGCCGCAAGGTCCCGAATGAGCTCGGCGTCGCGGGTGATGGTCGCATTGACAGAGCTGTGCACCAGTCAGCACGAAGGAAGAAAAAGTGAATGGACGCCAAGCACCTCTGCGTCGCAATCCGGTGGTTCACCGTGACCTTCGACAGCGTTAGTATATCAACTAACATAGAGTGGGAGAGGTACCCACCACCGCCTGCTCAGGCAGCGCATTACTTTTCACGCCGCCGCTGATAACGTCCACCGCCTGGGTCGTCCCCACAATCGCCTTGAACATGGGGTCCTTCAGCAGCATCGCCTCCGCAGCCTTCAGCGCGGTGTGGCTCTTGCCCGCACGCAGAATCGTCCGCTTTAGTAAGCCTGGCATGTCGGGGGCGTGCGCGGCCCAGCACTGCGCCATCTCGAACGCTGTCGTGCCGACCTCAAGGACGGGGACGGGGGCGTTGTTCTCGAGGTGCACGATCAGTGCGGCAAGCATACCAATGCTCGTGTGCTCGGGGGGAACGCTGCGCAGAGGGGTATTAATTCCAAATGAAAAGAAAGAGAGCATGAGCGAGCACCTACCTAGAGTGTCCGCCGGGCGTCTGGATTTCGATGTTCACGTTGGCATGCCCCTTCTCTGCAACGGCAGGCATGGCAAAGATTCCGCCATAATTGTTCGCGTACCCCGCTGCGAAGGTCGTTTATATGCAGTGGAGAAAAGGGGGGGGAGCACGCACCACCCTCGTCGACAATCATAGCGAACGAATCGGGCCCGAAACGCTCGAGAAGGGCAGCGGCAAGGTAACTCGCGCCCTGTGCACGTCGTCATCGTATGTGGCAAGATGCAGACGCGAGAACGACGTACGTGAACGCCGCCGGCCTCCTCATCGAATCCGAATGAGAGAACGACCGTCCGCGTAGGCGCGAATTTCTTCTCCAAGAGAACCTCGATCGTGGTCCTGCGAAGGCTGACTCAGAGGACACAGAAGAAGAACAAATACAACATCATCTCACAGGATGCCAATTACGCCGCTCTTGTCGTCGAAGCTGCCTCGACCCCAAACGAATTCACCTGTAATGCAAGTGAAAATGACAAAAAATAGCAGGATGATACCGACCATCGAAATATCCAGAGTAGGGGGGATGCGTCCACTGGTCGACACTGAGGGGAGCAACGGGCACGACGTCTAAGGAGTTTATATCAAGAAACCGCCTGAGAGCTCGTGAATTTGTGTATACCATAGTGGCCCATGAGCAGCAAGGGCTTTAGACTCGCGTCCGAGCCCTGCCAAGTGTAGGTAAGACCGTATGTGTTGACCTTCTGGAGCTCCAGCGACGCGTGTCTAGGACATCCGTGAGTGTGCGATCTTGCGGGAATATTTGCAGTTGCTCACACAAGTGGGAACGCCGTCGCGAGGTGGTCGATAAACGGACCGCGGCTGAGCCACCGCTCGTCCTCACCGACGGGTTTCATCGCGTCAAAGGTTTCAGTTGGTACTTGAACCGCCGCGCTCAGCTGGCCAACAGCGCGGGTGAGGAAATCATTTGTCGCATGCAGCGCGGTGAGGTCATTCCAGAGCGCGCCATTTTTCTTAGGCTCCAGCGAGCTCGCTTGGGGGCATACTGCTGCAGACGAACCAAGAGGCCGCGCGGGCAAGTGGCAGGAGGAACGGAGAGATAGTGTGAAACGAAGGAGTGCAAGAAGGGATAAGCTGCCAGCGATGGCGAGCCAACGAGCACGTCGAATTTTGGGCGGCGGGGCACCGCCAGGAAGCTCTGCTCTACCTTTTGTGTCCATGGTGGTCGAAAGGAAGGGAGATTACAGATTACAAGCTCGCCATCGTCTGGCCGCGGCGGAGTTCCGGAAATCCGGGCCGAAGATTTTCAGGCGACATACGCATGTTGAACTCGATCCACCATCTTCGTCTCAAGAGCTTCCCGTCGACCATCGAGCCCTGAACAGTCCGAGGCCCCAGTGAAGGATTTTTCTGGAAGATTGCATTTTCTGGGCCGAGAACTGATTGTCCGCCCTCTAGTTTCTTGCCAGCAAGTTTCGTGGTCCCGAACCGCACAAGGTCAGTCTGGCAGTCAAGAAGATTGATTTTTTGCCGGACAATCCTTTGGTGGAGCTTCCCGACTCGGAGGCCTCCCGCCAGATCGCCTTTCATCCCTTTGACATCCCCGGCATCGACATTCTGATATCCTTGCGCGAGCTTTTTGGGCCATCGGAAGCTTACTTGTCGCTTGCATGGATGTAGTTGAGTCGAGAGAAAGGAAACGGCCTTTGGACACAACGTGTCAAGCGGAAACGTAAAGGATCGATCCGCTATGGTCTGGCGCATCTCAGCGAGCCCAACAGAAGAGCTTGCGCAGAGAAACGGAAGAAGACATTGTGGTACAAGATAACACTGATACAATTTGTTTTACACTGGCTACAGACTAGATCAAGCATATAAAAGGCCACGTCGTCACCGCGACCAGTACGACTCAACCCTCGAAATCCTCATCCAACACCCATTGCGCAAGTGGACCGAATATGTGAGGGAATCTCTCCGAGAGCGGCATCAACCTAAACATCTCCCGTCTGGGCTCGGACAGCTGCTTTCTCGCCGGACAATCGTCTTCATGGTCAAGTTCGATGGCCTCCGAGTTCGGTGTGGCAGACGACGCCTCAACTTGGTGTATGAACTGGGACAAGGCGCCGAACGGAGTCTCGGTGGGGCCATGTATGGCGTTCTCCGACAACTGTCGGACGACGAGCCCAAAATCCGATTCCAATCCTTGGTGCTTCGCGAGGGTAGTGTGGGCCGCGCCGAAAAAGTCCGCCTGCCAAGCCAGCCCTTCGTCCTCAGCGGTGGCAGCGAACAGATCACCATGGTAAACATAGGCCCGACCCACGCTGAGTGAGTCGTCTTCCTCCAAGTCCGATGTAGCATCTCCATAAAATTCCTGTATATTGTAATCGGCGTTCAAGGCCGCCAGAACATCATCGGAGGTTGGGCAGCCCCCGTCGTTCCAGCGCGCCTCGAGTGCGCTCAACTCATTGCGCATGTTGGGGGTGAGAACTTCTCCCTCCCATGTTTGTCCGGCGCATTCAAACACATAATTTCCAGCGTTCAGAATATCCAGGAGCGCGTCCGAATCCTCGATCTGTCCGGGGTACTGGGCAAGGGCAGCAAGGCCGTCCCGCGCCTCCGCGCTAAGAAGCCCTGTGATCCAGGAATCATCAGCGTTGGCGGGAACAGGCACCTCGACGTCGCCGTTCAGGATATCGAAGAGCTCGTCCGCATCGGGGGCGCTCCGTTGGCCATGCGCGATAACGGCGAGCTCAGATTGGTCTTGAGAGCTCAGCAGTGACTCCCAAGGGACTGTCTTTGTAGTAACAAGCGGGAGAAAATTCCCAGCAATGGGTCCAGTGTTGAGAATACGGAGGATATCGTCGGAGTCCAGTTCCAGTGAACGATCGTTCAAGGGGAGAACGGTCAAAGCACCGCGAGCCTGGGGGCTGAGAACCTCGTGGGTGAGGTCCAAACTACGAGGCGGCCTGGCGACATTGGCCTCCAAACCGTTCTGCATCGTTGTGGCGCCCAGGCTGGTGCCACCGAGTTGTTGGGCAACCCACATCTTCAGTGCATCGTTCTCTGTCTTTGGGGTATGCATAGTGTCCAGATAATGAATCGTTGGGGCCATAGCGCCTCCGGACATTTCGGTGAGCAGAGTATCCATCGCCTCCAAGCGGCGAACGGTGGCATCCACGAGGAGGCGCATCATTTCCGACCTGGACGCAGACAGCTCTGATACGGGAGCGCGCGTATGGTTGAATCCTACACTCTCGATGGAGGGTTGAGACATAATATCGCTGTACATGGTCAGTGCCACCCACCAAAGTTAAACCAAAGAACTTACTGGGTAGAATGTGAGGTCGTGAAGGGAGGCGTCCGCTCCGGGTTCGTCAATGGGACAAGTTCGGAATGTTATATACAAGAACAGATGGGTTTGAGCCTTTCGCAGCGACTCTGGTGGCACGGTGACCGACGCCACCAAAGGTGGCGAAAGTTTGGGCGTTGTCAGAAAATAAAGCCGAAGCTCCAGCAGGCTGATGGATTTGCTGGGAGAAAGAACAAAGCCAGCCCAGCGTTTCCACACCCGCAGAGGATGGTGGTAGTCGAGGGGATGAAAGCAAGAAACACTCCACGTGATCGCGCTTTAAAGGTTTGAAAATTTGATGGCGGCGGAGTTGTTCACAATGGGCAGACAATGGCGATGTGGCACGCGCCGCTTTCACCGCTTTCCACGAGTGTCCTCGTCGCTGGCCGTGTAATATTGCAACAGATCACGATATGCTCAAATGATCTGATGGCGGAGCAATACTTGATGACCATCTTGCGGCAAGCATGTAGGACCCCGGAGCATGTCTGCTGTGCGTACGCCGTCCTCGTCGCTCTACGCTCCTCGTCGTCTGGGCCGTCGGTGCTCCCTGCTACACATACTTGGTCACGGTATATCTTTCCGGTACAGCAAGTACATTGCTGATGAACTCCTTCCCCGCCTGCTTTACGCCTGCCATGTATCCCAGCGCGATGTGTACGCATCTTTGCAATACGCGTCCCCGCGCCAAGACCCAGCCAGTCAAGTCCTCGTATGCGTATTGAGTCACTCGTACCCTCTCCCGCCCTCATCCCCGCTACCAAAACGTCGTGTGTACTAGCCCAAATCCCACAGCATGTGCAAGCGCGTTCGTCCTCAGACTCGCGAGGCTGGTAACGAGCCTAGTTTACAACATCCTCCGACCCCATGTTAGCATGCAATCCAGGAAAGAGAAAGAGGAGCTCTTGGCCGTCTATTAATCTCCACCGCAAGAGGCGCATCACATGCACGCAATAGGGATATTCACGTACTCAGGGTCAGTACTGCCCTGTACTTGACCAGTGGATCTTGAGGCTCCCTCTTCGCCCCGCTGTAACCCACAATACACGATAAACTGCTCAAGTAACCAGGGTCTGCGGCACATACCCTCTACTGTCCATTGACCAGCTCCTCGGTGTCTTTCAGACTCTTTCTCCGGTCCACTACCCCGAAGACGACTCCGAAGGCGAAAATGAATCGAACTCTGCGACGGTACCATCAGTGTTCACTGGGCCGCAGACCATGGGGCCAATCCTCCACTTATCTGACCTGCGTGCACCCACTGTCCTACTCAGACTCACAGGCTTCAATGCACATTGGGATCGAAGGCAGAAGAAGAACAAGACTTGCCACACACTAAGTACTACTCTATCCATTGATTCATGTACATAACTATTTGTGAAAACAATTCACTTCTTCACTTCCGCCCTGCCTGATTCGGCTCGGCTCGCCCCCTCTCGAACCGGATTCCTACATGCACCCGCCGTACCTGCACGGACAAGTCAGCGCCCGTACCATGACCTCCTTGCACGCGTCTCTGCTAAATGTTTATACCCCCGTTTTCCCCAGCTCCACACCCCAGTAGCCATCCTGCACGCCGAATCGTGCACTCGTGAACTCTGCACGGGCGCTTATTTCGACACCCGATAAAGATGTTCCGAGAACACGTCAGAACGAGGCTATGCGCACAGGGTATGTACGCACCTCGCGAGTATCTATCCGCGTCGAAGCCCGTTCGCTGTTGCGTGTTGAGCCTCGAGTCTATGCGCTCCCCGGAAAGCAAAAAGAAAATAATGAGTTGGTAGTACAAATGCTATACATCCTCCACATCCCGACTCGACGCAATTGAAGCGCTCGTCGATTCCAACATCAGCTAACCCTGTAAGGAAAGAAAAACCCACCTGGACGTGCTCGTACCTCTCGACGTGCTCACGGTTGAATGAACTACTACACGGCACATTTGTGTATTGGAGGCCGAGTTGAGTCCGCATCTTTTATCCCGTCGCTCGAGTTTACCTTGCCAAAGAATTAAATTCCATACAATCCGATAAAGGTACGTCTTAGGTATGAAAGGAAAAATGAGGGACCTACCTGGCACTAAACGGGGGGGCACGGACCCGCGTTTCGAGCTCACGTGTGGTATCTGCATTCAGCGAAACAATTTAAGGAACATAAGACATCATTGGATGTAGGGGAACCTGCCCAATTACACCTTAACCTCGCTGAAGCCAAAGGTCAAAAAAAAAAATCCAAATCAAGTGGTTCAGTGGTACAATTCAAAGACAAAGAGGACGGAACGACAGGTAGCAGAGACGTATGTAACTTTCAAGTTCAATGCAGAGAGGTCCTACTCTCGGTGAACCAAATCCAATTAGCGAACGTAGAGAAATTGAATCGAAAGCTTACCTTGCCCGATGGGTGGAGTTCAATCATGATGTCGAGTGGAGTTGCAATATACACTTTGAACCAAGTGGGGCTAGGTGGAATTCGATATGAAGGCAGGAAATTGCATCGCTGCGAAATTGGAAGTCGAAAGCTTATGTACCAGGGAGGAAGAACGAAGACTTGAAGACGAGATTGACCCCAGTGTCATTGAAAACCCAAAGCCAAGAAACGGGGACCAAGATTTGTACGAATTAAATGAAAGGTTAGTTCGACGTTCCAGTAACTCGAAGATTGAAATGTACTTACATTGTACCTCAATTGTGTGTCATTGTGTTCGAGACCCGAGTTGACTTTGAACCCGGTCAGCTTGGCCATCCACAAAATGGAGCTAGCAATTAGAGTTCATGGGTTAGACTTGGTTGAACCGAGTCTACCTTGAGGATAGATTTCGATGTTGGGGTTCGGACGAGTTGAAATTTAACGGACAACGATTTGAATCTGAGATCAATAAGGACGCGAAGGAATGATTAGACCGACCTGGGGGATTAAAATCGCAGAGTCCAGGGGGTGTTTGAACGACTCGTTCAACGACCCCTGGGGAAGGACAGATGAATAGACGGTGAATCACAGTGATCGTGGTAAAGCTGACTTCCACTGAACCAAACGCGATCTTCGAGTCGGAGCGAGGTTCAGTTTACGTCAGAAATATCCAAACCCAAGTCGACTGAAGCACGAAGGCCAGACGTCAACGAGAATGTATAGTTCAGAAGGGGGTCCCAGACGACTCACACAGGCTCCTTGACTGCGTGTGCCGTGCGGCGTTCACAATGCACCTCAATTGAGCCTTGGACTACCGAAAACGGGAAAATCAAAGAAATGTGTGGCCCCGAGACGAGATTCGCACCTTGGTATCTGTAAAATGCCATGGAGGACTTGAGTGTATCTAATAAAGATAATCATGGCTAAATTTCTAATTAGAGCTTGAATGCACCAGAACAAAAATGTTTACATGGCGTCAAGGCCGTGGGAGTCTGATCAAAATCATTCGGATTGAGGCCGCTGACGACACAACGCGTCGGCGAACCTCATATTAGTGGCTAGAACACGGGGAGGGTGTGCCTAAACTGTGTTGGGTAGTGATAGCGAATTTTAGTTGATCTTGAGGTGGATATTCTGGGAGGAAGGAATCGGGCTAGTAGTTGAATGTGCGGGTCAGGATTGAAGTTCGGAGGAGGAATGTATGAATGAAGGCAATTAAGAGCCAGTGGTGGGCATGAAATGGTAATCCTACCTCAATTGAAAGGCACCACAGAGCAACGTGCTTGAGTTGAATTGTGGACTTGAGACCAATATTTGCAATGAGACGATTCAGACGAAGACGCGAGCCGGAGGAGCTGCAATGGGGGCATAGCCCGAATGGGTGAAAGATGGAAGGATAAAATGCAATGGAACTACAACTCACTGAGCGGTACGAAGATATGAGGAAGCCGAGGTTGAATAAGTCTGGCAAGAGATGTTTGCAACGTAGAGGAGGGTTCTCATACTGGAATGTCAAAATATAGCTTGAAGGAGAATTTTTGGGGATGCCTACGACTTCTAATGACTGATGTTGTCAGAAATAAAACAGAATAATGCTTGTGGGAGTTGAAAATGTCGGCAGATGACATTAATGTTTATACCACTTGAGGACCCGTTGGCCGGCTAGTAGCGGCCGCGGGGAGGAAATGGCGGGAAAGCGAGGGGCTTACCATTTTGGGTTGCCGGCGGGTTAGCTAAGAAAATCCGGCTTCGGACTGGTACAGTACGTACTGCCAGGCTCGTTGTTTCTCGGTACTTTCTAGTGCTGGGCAAAATGTTCTTACTACACGTTTAATTTACCGAGTATGCAAGTGCCCGGGGTCCCGGAGCTCGCCTCGAGTGCGCATCACTGCGCATCACTTGTTTGGGATGGCATCAGCGGGTGGTGCGCGGATCAATAAGCTTATCGTGATCTGTTGCAATAGTGTAAGTATTTTTTGTTGGAAAACACTTCAATGAGAGTCAGGGTCGGGCCTACTTCTAACTTGCTGCAGCGCGAGCGTTCGATAGAATGAGGAGAGGAGTAACTTGGAAGGACTCTACTTTGATTATCCAGCTTACCACCAGTTCACTGGCGAGCATTGAATATTGACTGTGCGTTAGCTCTATTTCTGACGGTCCAGGAATGATTGATGAGAGACTCCGACGTGTTCTCCAAATGTTCTCCGACAACTGAGAAGACTGTGAGAAAAAAGTAGAACGTGAAATGTTCGTCCAAGAAAGGTATGACTGAGTAACCGTTCCTTTGAGCTCCATTGGTGGTGAGAAGACATAGCAGCCTGGACACGGCTTGAACTTAGCCTGAGGGCATATTAAATTGGTTTCAGGAGAGTAGCAGACTAGCAGTTGCGGTTACCGTGATGTACGAACCGGAATTGAAGGTCGCTCCGAGTTTCACCAAGCCTCAAAGCTCCATTGAAATTCAGATGGGCCCCGGGAAGTAAACTTTAACTTTGGGGAAACGATCCAGAAACAAACTCGCGCAAAAGAGGAATTTTCCGTACTCATTCAGGGGCTTCGGAATTCGATGCGAAGGCAAGAAGGGTGGGAAAAACCAAGGTCGGTTCAACGGAAAAGAAAAACTTGGCGACAGAAGAGGGTTGGAAGAGGAGGAAGCCAGGAGGAAGCAAGCGGCGGCCGGCGGCTGCAAGGCGGCTGCGACGTCGGATTCGCCGTAATTTCGGTGATAGCCGTTAGGTTGATGATTACAACCAACTTGTCTTCTACCCTCATGACCGCGCCAACGATTCCCATTGAACTGCAGGAACGAATCCTCGACCATCTGCGCGGTGACATTTCAATGTTGAAAACATGCTCATTGGTCTGCCAGGCATGGACACCGAATACCCGGAGTCATCTTTTCCGCAGATTCAAGGCTTTACCACACGATCCTGACGCCTTCCGTAAATGTGGGAAGTATGTAGATCAGGTCCCACATCTTGCGGAGTATATCCGTGAGCTGGAGATCCAAAGTGGGCCTGGTGTACTGCTGGAACAAGAATCCAATGCACTCAATGCACTCTGTGCTCTTTTGGACCGCACCCATTCTCTCCGGACAGTGGTCATCTCGACCAGGTCTTCGACGATGCAGGCTTGGAGAAACACCTCTTCAGACTTCAGAGTTTCACTCTCAGGGGCCCTTCAGCGATCGCTGTCGTCTCTCACCCATATCCTTCTTGACGGATTCTCCTTCGCTGTTTCGGACCTCCGCTTGGTTTATGGAATGCGACGTTTAGAATACGTCGGTCTCGAGCGTATGGGTGCCGAGCTTGACGATGAAATATCGCCTATCCCTGCTTTTGACGACGAACCCCAGTCCGGCAGCCTCCGCACATTGACTCTATATTTCAGCTTTTCCGATCCCGGAAACGGCCCTCTTATCGCGGGTGTGATAGATGCTCTACACTCTGTCCAAGTTTCGCACATCACGAGCCTACGCCTTGGTGGAGTCATCGGTTTGTCAGTATTCGAAGCGCTGCCTCCTTCCTGGCTGTCCCGCGTAACCCACCTTGGACTAGAACTGGCGAATTTGAGGCCCAGTAAGTCACTAGGCATCTCTCACTTCTCCTCTCACTCACCTACTTTGAGCACGTCCTTCGAGCCCGATTTCAGAGGCCTTCATTGCGAGAGTCCCGACGTTCCGCGCCGTACACACTTTGGAACTTTCCCTCAATATATACCCCTCTGCAGTTCCGCACGATATCAGTGCCCTTGAGAGCTTCATGGTGAAGCTCTTGCCCACAAATCAACTGCTTAGTATCGTCACCACTGTGGCCGCACATGGACCGCCCGTGTACCGCGATGCCATGCAAAGGCACTACGACTTCTGTCTCACGCGGGCTAACGTGGTGAAAATTCAGTGGGAAGACGGCAAACTTGAAACGTTGGAACCCGCGTTCCCCGGATTGTTCGCGGACGGGACAATGCAAGTAGGAAAATTCCGACATGCCAAATGGTGGGCACTGAATGAAAAAAATTACCTTGTTATGTATTGACCAGCTCAAAGGATTCCGTGGTGACTCTCGATGCCAAGTTCGATTCCTTCCGTCTGTTGACTATCAGTGAAGCTCATTAACGACCCCATAGGTACCCTGATCATCATTGAAGAATCTACGTATCCAAACAAAAATTAAATGTCGCCCGACCTCAGTATGTAACCGCTGGATAGTCGGTGTACCCAATCCTGGGATCCACATCCACGTCACCGTACAAGTGCGGAACCGCTAGCATGTTATTGATACTTTTCCCGTGTCGAATGCGCTTTGCGAGGTCCGGATGCGTGAGCCAAGACGTCCCGAAGAAAACCCCATGAACCTGGTTCGTGCTGACCAGCTTTTCCGCTTCTTCTGGCGTGACCCCTCCAACGATGAAGATCTTCGCGTTCGTAATTAGTTTGCCATATGTCGAAAGGAGGTCATGAGGAGTGCCGCGTTTCTTTCCTGGTTTTCCGGGGTTAATACCCTCACGGTTGAATTTTCCGAATGCGCACCGTCGATGATCGGGTCCAAGCGAGGGATATATCGAAACAGCGTTATGTATGAAAGGTTCAGCTTGTCGGCCTCGGAGATGAAGTAGCTGAAAGTATCGATGGTTTCCTGAAGCGGCATCCCCATGTCATGAAATCCCCCACCTGGTCGATAACAAGGTTGATGGTCCAAGATTGTATACGGGGCAAAGAGCATGACTTACGTACCTGGGCTAATCTTCAACGAAACGTTGGAGCCAAATACTTCGACCAGTGATTTAAGGACTTCAAGACCAAACCGTGCGCGGTTTTCACTGCTTCCACCCCATTTATCGGTTCGAATATTGGAAGTAGAGTCCAGGAATTGGTGAACCTGAGGGGCAATCAGCGAACTCTCAATTGGAAGTAGAATCTGGAGAACCAGGAAACCAGCGGCTGCATGTACTGTAAATGTGTTATGCTCGAGTTCGTTTGCCTAAAAAAGAATGACTTGCATTCCACTCCGTCAAACCCAGCCAGCTTTGCGTTTCTCGCAGCGTGTTTGAATTGTGTAACAATGGTAGAAGGATCGAGAATTTCCCGGGGCTGTTTCGGATGTTCAACGGTTGAATATGAAGAAGCGACAAAGATACGAACCGTCCCAAACTCCGGTGTGACTGGAAGAAAATTAAAACAGAGACTACCTCCGCGGGCAGGGATGGCTGAGGGCCCATAGCCGGGCTACAAACCAATATCAATGAAAAGTGTCGCTGATTCGGAATGAACCTACCTCAGGCCCATCGGGCTTTCCGCTAGTGAGACGGCCAACTAGATTGAACACCTGAGTCAAGTGTGGATGAATGAGGTGGGCGCGCGCTTACCATGCCATAGCTTTGAAAGCACATATTAATTATGAGCATCAAGGAAACGCAGGGCAGTTGAACAAACCTGGCAGTAAATCTTGCTCCCTGCCAAATGAACCACATTTGTTATTTTTCTCCAGCCCGCAACTTGTCCCATGCTCCAAATCCCCGGGGCCCGGTCATACTGCGACCTGGGATGAAATTCAGACGAGTCCAAAGCGTCACTCGTTTCACGAACGTCTGCGGAGAAATGAGAGTTGCTTCAGTAACAATGAGCCCTGCGCCGCCGAGAGCTCGCTGGAGATAGTATTTCTTCATATGGTGACTAGGCACCCTCGCTTCGTCTGCTCGGTTCCTGGTCATTGCACTCATCCCTACGTACAGTTAATCAATGCAAGGATCTAAACAAATATCATTCTGTACGAACCGATCCTGTTCGCAATAGTGATGTCGCCGACAGTCAAGGGAGTGAAGAGGACGGCCATGGGCGCGTCCATGCGAGTGAGGCGCTATATGTGGCGTACCGCAGTAGAGCCGTTTATCCCGTCAGAGTGGTAAAAAGGAAAGAATTTGAAGCCGCGGCCGCTTCCGTTTAACCGCATTCATTCAGATGATCATAACGATCATGTAAAGCAGATCCGTTTATCCGTCAAACAAGTCGTCGTGTCGGATTCGAAGTCCACTTTATCTCGGAATCAGCGCTATAGTTTGTAGCGCTCAGGGAACCGTGGATATTCGTAGGAAGGGAGAATTTAATGTTGTGGAGCAGACGACTCTACGTGATTTGGGACACCCAGAGGGCTTGAACGGCTGGAAGGTTGAGTGTGAGAGAGACGGGTTTGTGCCAAGGAAAACCAACGAACCAATGAAAGAGAGAAAGCGGGAGAGGCTTGAGCCTAGAGAGGGTAGTCAAGTTAGCTAATCGATACGTTAGTGGAAAGTTGTCAATAGTAAATCATTGGACGCCACAACGCAGAACGTTCATTTTGAGTTCAGCTTGCTGTGTCGAGTATGTTGTGCCACGCCGGTTGAAAGTTGTGGTGACGGGCAAGTGGCTGGGATCAAATGTCCGGCTTCTTTGGTCCATTGTAGCGCTCCAACCACTCACCCTTTCAACAAACTGTTGGTGTAAGATCTGTTCAGAATTGGCATTTACAGGATATGTCCCGCGTCGATTTTTCATTTTCCCCCTCCTTCGTCCCCTGCCAATTTATTTCAGATCTTTACCATCAAATCACTGCCAAATCGAACATCTTATAACACTCTTTTGGGGGCAAAATCAAAAAATCTGCCCGGGACATATCCTGAGGGTGCGTCTCAGAAGACCTCTCAATTTTAGTTTGAGCTTGTAGAGGCACTGTGGAGGACCAAGTGCGAACAAATACGGAACAAACAGACATCAGTTTGGTGGCGCTTGCCCGTCACCAAAAGTTGAAACAAAAAGACGAAAACTCACGATTAACTTTCCCCGCTTGTTCCGCATGATCCGAGCCGCGGCAGTAATACATCCTCCTCCTCCTCCTCCGAGTGTACCCGAAATCCGCAATCGATTTTACAAGATAAGAGCCAATGTATTGTGCCGGTGACAAGAAGGATTTTGTAAAAATACGAAGACGAATACGAACGGAAGAGGAAAATAGAGACCGTCTCTACCTCCACCGGGCGCACGACAAACCCTCCACCCCCACCTCGTCCACGCCACCTACACGGACAAGCCACGGTCCAGCCCGCGGGCTCAGCCTGGGCGTGGGCGTGCGTAGGAGCGGCGCATACGCCGCGTAGTCCGCCGCAAAGTCTGCGAAATCGTTCCCGTCCGCATCCGCGGAGTCGGCGGGTGCGAGTGCTGGATCTGCGTGGGCGTATGCGCCTACGGTGGGAATATACATGGAGTCGGGATCGGTAGCAGGGTCCGGCCGAGAACGTGCGTGCTACGCCTGGTCCCCGTCCTCGTCCGCAGTCTTTCGGGAGCGGGACAGCCGACACAGCCCGCCGTGGCGACGACGCAGCGCGGGACACAAGCGAGGTGGGGCGGGAGAAGTTGGGGACTACTGCTACCCCCACTGCCAGCACCTGCACCTGCACCGGGGCGGGTCTGGGGACGCGTGGGCGCGGGCGTGCGGGTACCTGTTGGGCGAATGAAGATGAGGACATGGAGTCGGAAGCAGATCGGGAGCGCGAGAGCGGGTGTGGGTGTGCATGCAATTGCGATGGTGAAGACACCGAGGAGGATGCGGAGGTTGAGCGGGCATGCTGGTACGACGAGGGCGGGCCCGGGAGGTGGCTGGGTCCGTGTGCGATTGCAACGCCGACGATTGAGGATAACACAGTGTGCAGCGAGGTCGAGCGCGCACGTAAGGAGGACTTGCGGGGAGGGGTGATAGAAGGCGAGGAAAACGAAGAAGTGGACACAGTGATAGCAGTGGTGGGCGGCGGCGGGCGCACGGGGATCCGAGGAGCGCGTCTGAGGCGCACGGGGGCGGGTGGTTCTGCGGGGGTCGGGGAGGCGCTGCGTCCTGGGATGATACCGGATCTGCGGCGCGCGCGGAGTGGACTGGTTGTTGTTATAGCGGTGCGGTAGAAACAGAGGCCGCGCGCAGGGCGAGGGTGACGAAGCTGCGCGCGTAGGTGACATAGAATTCATCATCTTCCGGCGCCGGTTGCGACACGGCGAGGGCCACGAGTGCGCGCAGTACAGGCGGCGATAACGCGACTGGTGGCAGCCGACGAAGGCGCAGACGCAGCCGCGCGTTTCCAGATCCTGAGCGGCTTCACGATCTTGTAGCGTGTCACATCTGTCGGGGAGGCGTTCGAAGCCGTCGGTGTCGTCGGCGGCCCGCTAGAGATCGGACTAGAGTTCCCCGATGGATAACTTGACGTGTCCTCCTCATAGTCACTTAACCGCGAGCGAAACGCAAACGCACGAGCCTCCAGCGCAGAGCGAGGCGGATGGGGAAACTCCAGGCCCTCCTCAAAGTCGTAGTCATCGCCGTCAGAACCATCGGATTCGCGCTCCAGCCAGAGTTTGAGCCGCCAGCTAGTACAGTATCTTGCGAGGCAAACGGCGAGATACGCAGGTCGGACACGCCTTGGCGTCGTTTGGCTTTGAGACTCCTGATGTCCATTGCGTCCATCGTGCAGTGGAATCTGCCTGGTTTTGCGTGGGAGTTGAGTTCATCTGCACATATAAGTACCGCTCGTCAACAAATCCTTGACCAGTGTCGGACAATCTGTACGCACATCGAGGAACTCGGGGTGAAGATAGGATAGCACTACTCTTACGGCGCTAGTTCCACTCTCCATTTTGCTCAAAAAGAAGTACGAACAGCTCATCCCGGCGCGGAGGGCTTAGGGAAGCCAGAATTCGTTCTTCTACCGCGTAATCCGCAGTAGAAATGCAGAGAGTTGGTAGAGTTAGAGCCTTGCAATGGCGGCTTGAGGGCGAAAGACGGCATGTTTGCCATACGCGCTTTCATAAGTACGCTCGTTGTGGTGGAAGCACCAAACGAGCAAGTCCAGATCGGGACACACGATCAGCGGAGTTTGAATCCCTGGTAGTCCATTGTCCAACCGCTTATCTTTTTGTTCTGGCCGCATTTCAGTCGTGGATCGCAGCCGATGAAGACACGAATCCGAACGATAAGGCCTAACTCACGGGGCGAATGTTATTGCCGTCACACAAAGCACTTCGAGAAACACACGGCGACCTTCAGGCAAACCACGCACGGCTCCGAGACGCGAGGTGCTCGTCCTACCGCCGCAGAATCGCCACCTGCGTTTGTCTCGCGTGCGAGCTTCAATTTTCCTGTCTGAATTCCTCCGGGACCGCGCCCGCTCAGCCACATTGACCCGGATCTTCCGTCGCCGGTGTCGATGGACGCGGCACTTCTCTGCCGACTAGAGTCAAAGTAGGAGAATCGAATGTGGTGAACACTGTCTCATGTGCGACCGGTCCTGCTTTGTTCCTCTGCACTTCGACTCCGAATTCTTGGGTCTTTGAAGGGAGAACGACTCCAATGCATAGTCCAACTTTTTAAAGCTTACCAGCGTCACCACACTCTTCTCCTGAGTTTTCTTGGTCCGAATCCAATTGACCGAAACGTGACCCACCCTACTTCTTCTTTCCGCCTTAGCCCGTCAAGCTGTAGAACTTAGTCTCTGTGGATCCTTCACCACCCTGCCCAATTTGCCCCAAAGCGAAGTAGAAATCAGTCTCGTCGAACTGGAGTCACTGGACTGTCACAGCCGGAGACTAAGTAGCTCCTTCGCCGCCCTGGACGGCGCCCACTCTTTCGGACAAACCTGACCTCGTTGACGCTCACTGGAGAATGCCTCAAACTGTTTCTTCGACCAGTTCTTCCCCAGCCAATGGAACCTTGACCAGGTTCCTCAATGAGCAGTAGTTCCCCAAGCGCTGCACAGCTTCTTGCGACGCACGACGCCGTTTACCTGGGTCAGGACCAAGACATCTTATCTTGAAGGGTGTTTCACCTTTTGAAAGGCGGTTTAACGGTGGGTGGGTGGAAACCTCGTTCGGAGATCCCAGCTGGCCTTTCGTCGGCGCAGCGGTTTATTGTCCTCGCCAATTTCCTATAGGAAGAAGCCATTTGAGTAGATGCATTTCACATATCAATTCCGCAATATAAGTTGATCTACCGCCCTCAACTTTCTCCTCTGCTCCCTTGCTCCGATTCCTTCCTCCCATAGAGGCCATTCGGATATATGCATTCTTCTTTCAAGAGCCCTCAACTCCGTGACCCTACAAAAAATATGAGTACCATTTCGAACATGGGTTTGTTTGATTTCCCCTTCGTCTTGTAAGTATATTATTTCACATTCATTTGTTGCTTCGATCGTACTAGCTCAAGACGCATTTCCTGCGTAGATGTTTCCGAGTCTCTGTGAATCTCAGGTCGATCCATTTGGCCACTTTTGCTCGTTTTTGTTGATTCCCCGTTTTCAGTGGTCCTGATGTATCTTATCGCCCACGCACTCAGGAAACCTAACTGATCTGTCTTAATCGTCTCTTCAAACCCTCTTGACCGCAACCGTGTTCAATCATCCCGGCCAATCTGAAACTCGAGTTCCCGTTGAGTTCACGGATGTGACCCTCCATCATTTCGTGTCTTTCCCAACCAACCACGATTTTCAAATCATTAATCGTTCTTTATTAGCCAAAACCAGGTTGTAATGCGGTCTTCAGTCTCCAAAGGGCAAAGTCAATGTAAACCATGTTCGACGTTCAACCTTTCCTTCGAGTCGGTACTGATCTAACTATCTCGCCGCTTTATCTGGAAATGACTTGCACTGACCCTCTCCTCTACGCCCCCAACCTAGTCTCCCTAGTCAGACCAAATGCCCTCAACCCGTATGTTCTAGATGTTCTTCCAACTCTCCTGATGCTGCTGTGGTTGCGAACATCGGGATTCCCACGGTTGACCTGCACTTATTTTATTCCCTAAATCAACTTTGAGTGCTCCTCCTCCTACTTAGTTTTTCTCCACGCATCTCTCCAAAAAGAAAAACAACTGTTTATTGGTCTGACCAGGTTACCGGCCCCGATGTAGGTTTCCAACGTGCATCCATCCAGGTCATTATGGACCTCGATTTGCTCAGTCGACTTACATGTAGTACTTGCCCGTCGCGCAAACTTGGAACCCCGGTAAGCTTTTTTACTCTCTCCCCGACGGCTCACTCGCGACACAACGCAGTTTTAAATCCCTACCCAAGGGGTAACCGAGTGGTGGTGGTGGTGACGGTGGTGTGAGTTACGGGGTCTTTGATGGGAGGTTTTGGGTAGTTGCTGCCGGAGGTTTTGTTTCGGTTACCCCTCGCGATAAGAAAATACCTAATCGCCCGACGCAAGGACGGTTCCTGTTCGCGGGTGTCGGAAAACACATTAAACCTCTCGCCCTGGCGAGCTTGGGACAAGCTAATCTGAGTCTCGTTCCCGACGTTCTAGGGCAATATCGGCTGCGCTCACAGTCGGGGATGTCAAGATGTTGTCGAAGCACAATCGATGCTGAAGTTTGTGATCAAACACTGAAACAATCGGTGCATGCTCCAGAAAATGTGGCCAGGAGAGGCGATTGGAAAATTGCATGGAGCAAGATTCAGGAGGTTATTGCGCGGTATGCCTGAATATATTGTTTTGGAGTTCTGCAACTGCATACAACCCGCACAGTATGACTCGCCACATGGACCATCAGTACGTGCCGCCCGAAGGCCGCCCCTGAGGTGCACTAACCTCTACTAACCTGCTGCCCTGGCCGGTTGGCATTGTTACGCCCCCTCAACGGAACGCAGGTTCCGAGGAATGCAAATTGAAGAAAAAGTCCGGGTGGGAGAATAAATATCTCCACGCCAAGCCCGTCGCTTCCCGGCGATCCCTGATGAGCCCACGTTGAAATCACCAAAGATCGGCGGACCATCTCTTGTGTACCTACAAGCAGATCCAGCATTCAAGGGAATTAATTAGACGTTGTTCACCAGACGACTTGGTTCTCGACGGCGACTGCGACGAAGAATGCTTCCTTTTTTGCACTCAAAAGCCCGGTCGAATGATCTTCGAGATCCTCGCGATTGTTGATGATCATTTGATCCGTGATCTTTCGAACTTTCAACACAAATTTGTGTGACTTTTACGACACGCCTCCTTGAAACGCACTGAGACTTCATAAGTGCTCAAGGTTTATCGTCGTTTCCCGTTCCGTTCTACTTCCTCCCTTTTCTTTCTCTTGTTTCATTTCTTCCTCGGCTTGCCGACTTTCACCTTCACCTATCGTTATTTTCAACCTTTTTTATTTCTGCTAGTCATGAAATCCTTCACCATTTCCCTTTTGACGCTCGCTTCATGTGTTCTCCTTGGTTCAGCGCTTCCCACTCCTCAAAAGAGAGCCATCCTCGCGCAGGACACTGGTATGCACCCTAATTTTTTTTCCTTTTGCGTTATCTGACCCGCTGTTTCTAGCTGATGACATGGAGGATATTATCTTTACCGTTGATGACGATACCGAGTGCAAGCAAGTTGGTGTCATCTTTGCTCGTGGAACCTTTGACTCTGGGTATGTTCTTCTCCGCGGTTTACCGTCACGTCGATTGACTGGTCTCAGTAACATCGGTGTTTGGGTTGGTCCCCAGTGGAAGGCCGCATTGACGAAAGCCGGGATCAAGTCCATGGCGTTCCAGGGGGTTGACGCCTCCGCCTACCCCGCCACTCTTGACAGTTACCTCACGGAGGGCGGCAGCAACGCTGGTGCTAAGAGTCTCGCCACTACCGTTCAGAACTACGTTAGCGGCTGCCCTGACTCGGCTATCATCGTCTCTGGGTGGAGGTCCGTCTTATTTTCTATCGTCGTAGAGAGTGCTTATTAAAATAAATTTATTTTCCTTCTAGCCAAGGTGCACTCGTCGCCCACAAGGGTCTCGCCTTGCTTGACGCGAAGACGCGGGCCAAGGTTGCAGCTCTCGTCACTTTCGGCGACCCGAATGCGCTCTTCAACGGGCCCGCTGCCCCCGCCGGCGTCGCGACCCATAGCGAGTGCGTTGGCGGTACGACCCTGGATTTCCTCTGCTCGAAACTCCCAGCAGACCTCAAGCTCCCTACCTCCATCGACGACATCATCGGTCCCTTCACCAAGTTGCCCTCTATTGCTTCGGGTGCGGCGGAGACCGCCGCTGCCGCGTCCCTGGTGAAGGCGTTCCCCGGCCAACTCGTCAAGGCCCGGGCATCGTTCACTGCGGCGCTGACCGACAAGACAAAGATGCAGCGTCTGCTCCTCTCCCCGCAGCACTTCACGTACGGCAACAAGGGCAACGTCAACACCGCGGCCAGTTTTGTTGCCAAGCTCCCTGCCGTGATCGCCGCCGCCAAGGTCACTCCGGCATGCCCGCGCGCTGTCGACGGCGCCAGCGGCCCTGCCTGCGCCTTCGTGCCGAAGGGCAAGTCATCCGCTGCCGCTAAGGCTACTGCCGCTGCTAAGGCTCCCGCTGCTAAGGCCTCCGCCCCCGCCGTGAGTTGCCTTGTAATCATTGTTGCCCGCCCTCAGCTAATAGTCTTTATAGAAAGCTGCCGCAAAGCCTGCCGCCAAGCCCGCCGCGAAGCCTGCTGCGAAGCCCGCCGCCAAGCCTGCTGCCAAGCCCGCCGCGAAGCCCGCCGCAAAGCCTACCACCAAAGCCCCTGCAGTATGTGCTTGTTGCAGTCTTTTCGGCCTCGACTAATCGTCTATCATAGAAACCCGCCGCTAAGCCTGTCGCAAAGCCTGCCGCGAAGCCTGTTGCGAAGCCCGCCGCTAAGCCTGCTGCGAAGCCCGCCGCAAAGCCAGTCGCAAAGCCTGCTGCGAAGCCCGCCGCGAAGCCTGTTGCGAAGCCCGCCACGAAGCCGGTAGCAAAGCCGGTAGCAAAGCCTGCCGCTAAGCCCGCCGCTAAGCCTGTCGCGAAGCCCGCCGCGAAGCCGGTCGCAAAGCCTGCTGCGAAGCCCGCCGCGAAGCCCGTTGCGAAGCCTGCCGCAAAGCCCGTTGCGAAGAAGCCTGTCGCAAAGCCCGTTGCGAAGAAGCCTGTCGCAAAGCCGGCCGCGGTATGCTCCTCTTCCATTCATCGGTCGTTTATGTTCTCATCCAAGTTTTGTAGAAACCTGCCGCGAAGGCTGTCAAGAAGGCTTGAATAAAAAGCCAAGTGCTACGCATCTTACTTACGATCTATTAATTAGAATTTTATATAATGGAACATTACAACTGGAAGGAAATATGACTGCGCCTCTCGGAGATTGAATCTGTGCCACATAGCCTGTCGACGGCGAAGTGATTTCTTCAGCAATCGAAGTGGACGCGAGTGAGAACCTTGCGTGGGAAAACACCGGTGGGAGCCGCAACGCAGCGGGAAAATCCGGAACCGGTAGCGCCACCATCAAGTTGATCAAGACCAAATCACTGAGACCCTGAGTTCGACTGTCTTCCCTCAGCTCCAAACTCTGCACAGCGCCTCACTCGTTCTCACGGCAGTGCCTGAACGGTTCCTCAGGTCCTACTTACCACTTGACTTTCTCACCACGGTATCGTCGAACTTGACTATAGCCCTGGCCCCTGACCTAGACAATTGAACCTGGCCTCGACAACTGGAGAATGCCTCAAACTGTTCTTTCGACCAGTTCTTCCGCAGCCAATCAAACCTTGACCAGGTTCCTCATTCCTCGATAGCTCACTGAACAGTATTTGCCGAAGCGCCGCACAGCTTGTCGCCACGTACGACGTTTCCCTCCAACCGTGTGGGTCACGCAGTATGCCCAAGTCATCCTACCTTGGAGGATGGTCCCTCTTTTGAAAGGCGGTTCAGTGGTGGGTGAAAACCTCGTTCGGCGATCCTAACTACCCTTCGGCGGCGCAGCAGTTTGTTGTCCACGTCAATTTCCTATCGGAAGCCGGCATCATCTCGGGTATCTTGTTCCCCTAGGTCCTTGAGCTCAGCGGGTTCCCTTGGAAAGGTCTCGTCGTGAAAACCCGTTCCATTTAACGCGGCAATCTCCAACTTCAAGAATAATGGTTTAGAGATTTCGGGAAACTTGCAGTAGCTTTCGTTGAAAAGGAGAGGAGAGATTCACTACTTACCGTGCTCAATTCTCGTCGACGCAACCTAAGCCGCGGGCCAGTCTGTTCGTGGCTCCTTGGTTCGGTTCTTTAGCATGAGACTTTGGTAAATGTAACGGGGACGTTCGTCCCCGGACCTGGTTCCCCCTATATTGTCTAATTTCTGCCTTCTTTGACTTGTTGCTGGAGCTTCCCTCCCACGTCGGTGTCTTCGTGTTGTCTCGTCAATAATGCTGGAACTCGACTAGAAGTGCCCCTCACCGTCCTGGTACGTTACTTGTTCTCAGCCATGGATCCAGTAAGCACAAGTTCCACTCGTTAACCTATCCGTTTCCCAGTCCATTTAAACAACGCCAAGCCAGCAATTCAACCACCCCATTCTAAAGGTTGCACGAACGCACCCAAGCTTCGCCCACGACGCGTTGCCTCTGAGCGCACCTCAAAACTCGATCACTTCACCCCACGCCGCCAGCGAAAATCCAAGAAGCTACGACTCTGGCGGCCAAGAGAATCCAAGATGCAGAGGATTTTTTTGGAGCGTTAATCTTCGTTCAAACCAACACAGAAACACGGGCGCCCCCAAAATGCACTGCCATTTGGGGACACCATGCAAAAACCACCTGTAAGAAGCCAACCGTCGGTCGACACAGCCAACGTGTTGGCTGCGGCCTTTTCCGTGGGTTCACTCCGCGGCCCTTGCCGGAGCTGCAGGCATCTGTTCAATATTCTTATTCACAATGTTGATTGATCTGGAACTGGAGCGCCCGGACGGCCGCAAAAAAATTGCGGCCGCATGCGCAGCTGCTTGCTTGTTTCACGTTGATGAAACAGTCTCAAACCAGTGCAGGGTCGACGTCGTCGAACTCCGTCGCGCCGACGTGTGAGTTCAGTTCAATATGGCCGATTTGCGTGGATCAGGGTTCGAAACTCAGCACCGCGAAAGCACTCATTGGTTTTGTGCATCGAGAGCCATATTACTCTCGTATTCCAGTCTAACCATCCTACATGAGTACAACGCGGAGTCCCGTTCTTCCGTTAATTACCTTGCATCACAATTGATATCTAATTTTTTTCAACCCAAGTTCCCATTCAGAACAACATACATTGAGTAGCAATGTTCATTTCGCAGTATATATACAGGTCTGGAGCAACCAGCGCTAATTAAGAGAGATAGCAAAGTAACAATTACAAGGACAGGCCAATCTAAGGCGCATAGGACAAGCCAATCTAAGGCGGCGTGTTGGTCCCGTTCGTGCTTGTGCGCACGAACCCCGGCGGTCGGCTGAAGCCCTGGTCTATCAGTGTCTCCCGTCTTTGGCCAACAGCCTGCAGAGGGTTTAATGAGTATGAGAGAAAAAGTGGTGCAGAAGAGGGACTTACAGCATTGAGTTTGTCCATCATCTCGAGGGTCTTTTCCCAGTTGACACAGGCGTCAGTAATACTGACGCCGTGCTTGAGGCCTTTTGCGCCTTCGGTCGGGACGTCTTGCCGGCCCTCGTTAAGGTTGGACTCGACCATGACGCCGGTGATATTCCGCTCGCCAGCGGCGAGCTGTTCGCAGATCGAGTCGATGACGAGCGGCTGGTTGTTATGGTTCTTCTGCGAGTTGCCGTCTGAAGGAGAGAGAGAGGATGAGCACATAATTCGGCGTGTCAATGAGCCCGAGCTTACGGCTACAGTCGACCATTATGCTCGCCCAGTCCTTCTTCTTGCTGATGGACTTGACTGCCTCTTTGACGTGCTCGCTCGAGTAATTGGGTCCCTTGGTCCCGCCGCGGAGGATAACATGCGTGTCCTGGTTACCGCGGGTTTTGACGATGGCAGCAAGGCCTAGAATATTTATTAGGCACGATTGCAGGCTAGGTGAAAGTGTCTTACCCTGATCCGTAACACCCATGAAGGCATGGGGAGAGCCAGCAGACCCCATAGCGTCGATGGCGACCGAGACGCTAGGGAGAGAAGTTGAATACGGGGAGCCGAAAGAAGTAGAAGACAACGAACCTTCCGTCAGTGCCGTTCTTGAAGCCAATGGGGAAGGAAACACCGGATGCAAGCTCGCGATGGAGCTGCGACTCTGTGGTGCGAGCGCCAATAGCACCCCAAGAATGCACTATTCAAAAAGTTTATAAAAGGAACACTAAGAATGGGGGACGAGCTTACAGTCGGCAAGGTATTGGGGTGAGATTGTATCGAGCAATTCCGAGCCAATCGGGACGCCGAGGTCTGTGATGTCGCAGAGCAACTGGCGCGCGATGCGCAAGCCCTTGTTAATCTTGAAGGTACCATCAATATCGGGGTCGTTTATGAGCCCTTTCCATCCGACGGTGGTGCGAGGTTTCTGCGGGGAGTCAGATGGGTGACCTTGGGAAGAAACTATTTATTCACCTCACTGTCGACGTGGTCAGCGATGAAATAAAAAGCAGACTATATGGCGGACGACTTACAAGTACGCGCGCATGACGATGAGGAGATTTGACCATTCGGGAATCTTTGCCTTGAGCAGGTTCGCATATTGGAGGGCTTGTTCGGGTGAGTGGATCGAACACGGTCCAACAATAACGAGGACGCGATCGTCCTGTCCAGCGACTATGCGTGCGGCATTGTAACGTGCGGCCGCAATAGTCCTTTGCGCGTTCGGCGAGGACACAATCTCGTGTCTGAGCAACGCAGGTTTGGCCAAGGGATCGTACTGTGTCGATGTGAGTACACCTGTGAGCTCGACGGCGATGAGGACCTACACCAATGACACGACGGTCCTGGATGTACTGCTGGACCTTCTCTGCGTCCTCAAAGTCGGGGAATGGGCTGACGGTGTGCATATCGTCGGGGACGGCTGGAGGGAGTAAGGGAGGGAAGGATAAACCGTTTAACCGGAAAGTGGCTACCGAATCTGAACGCAGTTTGCGTGTCTTTTATAGGTTTCTGAGATTGGGACATCTGGGGTAAGCGTTTGAGTCAGAGTAAGAGCGATGCAAATCCACAAACAGATCAATACATCACTTTGGAGGAAATTTTGTGCGGCTATTGCCCCTTTTGGAGAAACGTGGCGGTCCGTGCAGCCGCCGATCGTTTTCTCCTCTGTCATGTCGAAGGTCCCACTCAAGTTGAAACCCTCGGCGGGGTTCTGCATAAAATCTGCGACGTTGCAACCTTCGGTCCTGAAGGTGGCAACCTCTCAAGTTCCTCTCGGCCCCAATTCTCTCGAACCCCAAAATACGTCTATTGCAGTCCCAGCAAACAGAAAAATATTTATCAACTTTGCATGGGATGCCCAGGTCAACATTTCTAGAGCGTGGCGCGTAGTTCCCGGCCTGAAACGCGCAACAGGTGCCACCCCCACCAGAGGGGAACGAGGAAGCGATACAGCGTGCGATGCATGGCGAGGACGAACATTTGAACCCCGATGCCTGGTTTGTGCCAGTCGTCGTCTGCGAACCGCGTCAAGACACCGATAAGTGTAAGGCTCCTTGTTTCATTCTTCGTCCCTAGTCCGATCAGGTCGTGCACCGCATATCGGTTTTTTTTTTCAACGACTAACGACGATAATTAATCCCTACCTAGCCGGCAACCCGTCTCTCGTATTCGACTGCATATTCCACTCCTCGATTCGGTCACGGACTGTCCGTGATCCCGCCTTCAAAATTTTCATTCAAGGCGCGTTATTACAAACTTTGTACTTACTTACACGACCGCCAATCAATTACTCCAGAACTCGCCCTCCAGCGAATCGAAGCCCAAACATCTTTGGTCCTTTCTCGTCAGATCTCGACCCCAAACATCGCCTCGAAAGGGAAGCTTCAGCCCCGCACGGTGCATATCCCATCGTCCCTCTCGACGGTGACGGCCGCAAAAACACCATTGATCGAGGAAATAGAAAATATCACATCTCCTTCTGTGACGACGGGCGCGGTCAATGACATGCAGGCCGCAAAAGGAAAAGGGATACTAAAACCTACCGCCGTGCCGGCGGCCTCCCGTCCGACATGGAGTTGGTCCAAAACGCCCGCGGGCGCCATCGAAATAACTATCTCTATCCCGTCCCTCGTGCGCCGCCAGTCCGACTTGATCCATATCCAGCCACTGACACAATCTGTTTTTTCTTTCTATCCCATTATGTGCAGAGCCGCGCCCTCATTCCCCAAACGACGCTCGACCTTGAAGCGAAGCGGATACTTTTGACGGTGCCCGCACAACCGCCGCTGGATATCGACTTTGGTGTTTCCGACGCGGAGATTGTCGCCAAGTCAAGTGGGAGCGGAGCGACCGACTCGGGGCACGCCGCGCTCATGCTCAAGCGTGAGCGTGCGCTCGACGTTGACGGCGCGACGGCTGAGTGGCGGGTCGCGGATTCTCTCCTTGTGCTAACCGCGTAGTGAACAAATGTATTTTTACCCAGACGAATTTCTGACATCTATCAGCATCGCAGCGTCGGAGTTGCATTGAGGGACTGTTGGATGTGCACTGTAGGCCGCAACATGGGAGCAAAGCTATTTCGCGCCGTCTTCGAAGCCTCAACGTTCAACGGCCAATCCAATCGGCCACTCCAATCGGCTGTCGGGAGTGTCTGTTGAGGGTACACCGAACGTGCCCATACGTATCAGTTTCGTGCAGCGCGCACATCTACTGTGTTCCTGTATCACATTGCCTCCCGCAAACACATATGGTCATAACCGACGGCCGTACGCCCGTAGACGCCAACTTGACGGTGATAATCTAGACGACTGTTGATTCCAGATTGAGGGCACGAATATCACGGCGGTCGGAGGTCGGGACTCGGGGACTCGGGGAGGCTATGCAAAAAAGCATTGAGTACATGAATCACAAGTAAAATGAGAGAATGAACGAGGATCTCTTTCCTTCGAGGATTCAACAAGTGTATGTAGATCTTGGCCTTGTCTTGGCCCATGAATGAGCTTATGCATACTGCGCAGTAAAGCTGATAAGATAAATATGAAGTGTACTGCAAGCGTGCCCAGCTAGTAATCGTCAGCTGAGAGCAAGAGCAAAATAAGCACGGTCTCGATCGTCCCGAGGGGGCAGACTAAGCACACAAAAGAAAGTGATACCGCCCCGCGACAATGTAGTCGGCATTTTGCACCAGGTACGCCATTAATATTGGCATTCGTCTTCCGCCCCAGTCGTCGTGACAACAGAAGGAACCCCAGAACGGGAGCTAAGTATAAGCAATTGAGCCAGAATGCATAGGAAAATTCGAGGAGCAATGAGCAGGTGCGTCAGCGTTGCACGCAAGTTAGTAAGTCTTGCAGTTTACCCCTGGAGTGCTTGCGGTTTTGCCGCTGTCCTTCACAATGCTCACGGCTGGCACCTGAGCCATCGCTGGATGGTGCGCGAATCCATGGCTTAGCGCATCCAGTGAAACCTAGTGGAACGCTACGTCGGCCTCGGTACCAGCCTCCTACGGCACAGTGCTTGCACTAAGAATTGCCGTAGCGGGTAGGCCTAAGGCCTCGCTGATTTCTAGTGCCCAACGTATCAACCTCGCGTCGTCTCCGTCAACTTCGACAGTAGGGAGGCGTGGGCTGTGGGCCCGTTCCAAAGTCGGTCAAAGCCAGCACCGCGAGCCAGAAAGGGTGTTGAGAGGTGTGAGATTTGCAGGGCTCTCTTGACAAGAAATCCGGGGTAAAGAGGACATTCGGAAGGACAGATGTGAGGAGACCATCTTGTCTTGATCTTGCCACCGTTTCTCGAAGGATTCAGAGTTTGGTTAGGTGGGCCCCAGTCGCTCAGCCGAGGAATTTATGGCGAGACAAGATTGTAGTCGCCGGCGTCACGGAACCATGGACCATATATTGACGAAATGGGACGCACCTGGCCAAGAACGAATCTGGGAGTTGGCAAGCGAGCTATGGGAGCTAAAGACCGGTGGCGAATTACCACGGCCAACCACAGGCCAAATCATGGCATGCGCAACTACGACAAAGAAAAGGATATGCGAGCACGACGCGCCTCTTCAGAATCCTAATGTCAGAGTCAGCCCACTTAATACGGAGGGTTATACATGTACAGGAGAAAGATCCAGCCAGTCTCGACGCAATATAAGCGCTAGCTAAGGTGTAAGAGTGACTCAAGCTCGGCTGCCCACTCACCGATACAGAAAAGTACGGCAACAAGGCGCAAGGAGGATTATAGCCCTGAATACCTGGCTCAAAGTCGAGGTGAACCTCCCCAAGACTGGACGCGTGTCGACTGATGATGATAACGATAGGGGCTGAAGGACGCTCCCACGAGCGGGCCGGAAAAGACTTTGACTTCCGCAAATAACAGGGACAGACAATAATTTCTTCTCTTGCTCAAACTTTTTCGACGATGCCCTCTGCTGAGAAACTAGTGGACGCGCACGTCTCGGTCGAGCAGTGCAAGCGCGCAATCGCGGCGTTGCATACGCACTCTACCCAGGCCGCTGCAAAGAAACAAGAAACCGAACTCTTACCGGGAAAAGAACAAAACATATGGCTCAATGTAACCGTCAAGAAAATCGCCTCTGCACACCGCTTCAAGCCCGTTAAAATGTAGGTTTATCCCTTCGTTCGTGTGTATTTTGACTGGAACGTGCACCAGTCCCATCGTCCACCCACTCGTCGACCCCCGCACGTCTGCCATCTGCCTCATAACCAAAGACCCACAACGACAGTACAAGGACCTTCTCGCAGAGCACGGCGTCAAGTTCATCTCGCGCGTCGTCGGCATCGAGAAGCTCAAGGGGAAATTCAAGCCCTACGAGGCGCGCCGCATGTTATTGAAGGAGAATGGCATGTTCCTCGCGGACGAGCGTGTCGTGCCGCTGCTCCCAAAGCTACTGGGCACCAAGTGGTTCGAGGCGAAAAAGTGCGTCGCTCTCTTTCCGTTGTGCTGCACCTATACTCAACGACGTATTTCACAGACAACCGATTCCGGTTTGCTTAACGCGAAAAGACCTCAAGGGCGAGCTCGAGCGCGCCATCTCCTCCACCTATATGAACCAAAACCAGGGAACATGCACGTACGTCGCGTCTCTCTCATCTTTCGTTTATTATTCACTCGACGCTGCAGCTCCATAAAAATCTCCACCCTCTCCCACACCCCCGCCCAGATCCTCGAAAACCTCTCTTCCGCCATCCCCGAGATCGTCAAGGGGATAAAAGGCGGCTGGGACAACATCCAGAGTCTCCTCCTCAAGACGAACAGGAGCGCCGCGTTGCCCGTGTGGACTTGCGACTTGGGCGCCGGGGAGGGCGGACGGTGGGCAGGTTTGGTTGCGGAGGATGCCGATGAGGAGGATGTGAGCGAGATGGAGGATGTGGTAGAGGAGAAGAAGGAGGGCAAGGGCAAGAAGCGCGCGGTCGTGGAGGAGACGGCGGTAGAGGAGCCGAAGAAAAAGGCTAAGGGCGCGAATGGCAAGCCCGTATCCGTGTCGTCGCCGTCATCGAGCAAACCCGCTCCTGCTGCTGATGCGGACACTGCACCGAAGTCCAAAAAGCGCAAGGTCGCGGACGTGGATGTCCCTGCTCCCCCAAGCGTGTCGAAGCCAAAGTCCAAGGCGGCAGCGGCGGACGCTGCGCCCGCGCCTGCTGCCGACGCCTTCAAAGGGAACAAAAAGGCAAAGGCAGACGCCCCCGTCGCCGCTGCACCGTCGCGCGCAGAGTCGAAGAAGGCCAAGGCCAAGTCAGCAGCCCCTGCACCCGAGACAGAGTCGGCACCGGAGGGGAAGAAATCCAAGAAGGCGAAAGCCGACGCCGATACTCCCTCAGCCGCGCCCGCCGTCCCCGCGCCGACCCCCGAAGGCAAGAAATCCAAAAAGGCGAAGACGGACACCGATACGCCTTCAGCCGCGCCCGCCGTCCCCGCGCCGACTCCGGAAGGCAAGAAATCCAAAAAGTCTGCGAAAGCAGACGCTCCCGCCCCCGCTGCCGCTCCCAAAAAATCGACACCCACCGCCGCGACCTCGCTCACGACGGACGAGCTGAAGCAAAAACGCGCGGGCAAGGCGGGCGAGCGGAAGAAGGAGCGTATTGGGGGCGGAGGCGATGGCGAGAAGAGCGCGTTGAAGAGCAAGAGCGGGAAGAGCGCGAAGGATGGGGTTATGGGGCGCAAGAAGGCGCAGTAGAGTAGGGAGGGGACGTACATTTGATGTGTTGTGGGTATTGATTGCTGTGGAAGGAATACAGGATTGCTTTCGATGCGTACTTTTTGTGCCGTTCATGGCCAAGCTGATGAGCTAAATAGTTGCAATGGAGGACCAAGAACGACCGTGCGAACGGTATAGACAGGGGTACTTGGAGCACGGAAGCACCATTCAACGATGTGCCCTCCGGAGCTGGTCGAGCTCATTTTACAGCACGCATGGGGCTGCCTCAGTACCAGCAGTCATGGACACGCACGCTCGATGGCCACCTGGATGCTAGTCAGCCATTCATGGCTGAAAATTGTTCTCTCTGTCGTTTTGCGCGACCTGTGGATCACCTCCTCTGCTCACATCAAGTACATTGTCCGCATCTGCGCTAATACCTCCTTCATTTGTCAACTCGGTGGAATTACCGACGTCCACCAGCACCTCACCAAAACCTGCCGTTCCCTCACCATCTCTGTGTACCACAGCTACGAAGGGGAGTTCGCCGACCAATGCACCGATCTACTCGAGTACGCCACTACAGACTCCCATCGTGACTCCCTCCTCCCCGGTCATTTTCGGTACGAAAACCCCGTCTACGCGATCCCGACCCACAATTTCGCCACCGTCATCCGCGACCTGACACCTCATATCACGGTTTTGCACTTCGTTCTCATTGACTGTGCTGCGACCTATCGCCCCTGGGACACATCCTGGAATATCGAACACTTTCCCTTATCCCTCACCGAACTGCACGTCTCCTTCGTCTACACTTCTCCGCCGCCCACGCTCTTGCTGGACGCACCGCGCGGAACCTTCTATCCCCCCCGAAACCGCTCGAGGGATATGCCACCGTCCTGTCGCTTTGACGGAGTGCGGAGGCTCGTCGTGCGGGACGCCAACGCAGATTTCGTCGCCTTCTTGACGACATCATGTCCGCTTCTCGAGAGGGTCGAGTCAACGGCGGAATTCTGCGCGAAGGATCTACCAAAGGGCGTACCTGAGGAGTTGAAGGACAAGCTCGTGTGCGTTCGCCTCCCGCGTACCGCGGCGTGGCCAGGTGTAACTGGCGGCGACTCGGTCCCGATTCCCGAGCCTCTACGACTAGTAAGCTTAGGCGACGAGTGGGTGAGGTTCCCTGCCGTGCGGCCAGCTCGGCCTACGGTTGCCCCCGTGAAGAAGAAGAGAAAATCAATCTGGCGCCTTCTGAAAGGCGTCCTCCGGGACCACGAGCAACATTCCTGATCAATGCTTGCGCATTTCTCACCCCTTATTTACACTGACCGGATGTAGTATTAACCTTAATACGCGGGTCCCTCCACACTATTTCGGCGGAGGATCAACTCGGCGTGGCATTTCCAGAGTTGAAGAAGTCGGTTCGCCCAGGGTTAAAATTTCAAGCTTGATCCTCAGGCGTATGCGCCTGCACCTCAGACAGAGTCGGCACCGGCGCCGGGAAGAAGTCTGAAAAGGCCAAAACGGACGCCGACACTCTTTCGGCCGCGCCCGACTCCCCAAGGCAAGAAATCCAAAAGTCCGCGGGACGCCCCCCCCACTCCCTGACACCCGTTTCGAACTCGGAAGAGCTTGTTGAAGAGCAAGAGCGGGAAGAGCACAGTAATACATACATTTTAATCTGTTGGGGTATTACTGGGGAAGGAATATGGGATTACTGTTCACCCAGCTGATAATGCTGAGACTCGGTTGGAGGACCACGAACGATAGCTCTTCCCGAGTAGTGTGTGTTCCATTATCCTTATCTATACAGCATTGATAATGTAGGAATAATTTACAAACCGCAGACACTTCGACGAGACCTATTCCTTGAGCACTATTTTTTTCACCGTAGTCGCGTTCGCCGCCGCGGCCTGCTTCAAGTTTCCGTACAGCGCCTGCCCCAACGAGTCTCCGCCAAGCTTGATCACGAGCCCGCACTCCGTGAGCCACTGCGCATACCGCTTCCAGCTGTCCTGCCCCTTGTTCTTCCCCTTGGCGCTCAGCGTTGTGACCGTCTTCACTTTCTTCTTCCCTTCCTCCTCCTTAGCCTGGATCACCTTCGCCTCCCCAGGGTGCACGATCACCTCCCCCTCCACGGGCTTCTTCTTCGGCTCCGCCCGCACGCCCTTGCCCAGCGTACTAATACTCCCCACGACAAACAATCCCCGCTTCGCGCGAGTCAGTCCCACATTCAACCGCCGCCGGTCCGCCAAAAACCCAATATACCCGCCCGCGTTGTTGCGCACCGTCGAGAACACGATGATCTCCTTCTCGCGCCCCTCGAACCCGTCGACCGTCTTGATCTCGATGTGCGCCAGCTGCATCGCGCGGTGCTCCCCCAGGACGGTATTGAAGCGCTCGCGCGCCTTGGCGTCGGTGTTGAAGAGGCGCGTGAGGAGCGAAATCTGTGCAACGTATGGCGCGATGATGCCGATGTCCTTGCCCATGAGGTTCTGTGTGCCGTAGGTGAGCATCGGAGGGCAATTGTCAATCGGGAAACGCGCGCACCGGATTATTTAGCAACAGATCTTCCACCACGCCCACCACAATCTGCGCCTCGTTTTGGTTCACGCGGCTCTTGTCCTTGAGGGACTCCCCGCCCGCGTGGTCGAGGAATATCACCGCAGGCCGGTTACCCTTCTCGTCCTCCTTCAAGTGGGCTGACGTCGGTGGCGTCAGACGCGGTAAAGCGAGCCCGTCCGCGTCCACCGTCCCATCGTGGAGCGAGAAGTTGTAGAATTCGCGGGAGGGGAAAAAGGAGATGCCGGGGTGCATGCGGTATTGGATATCGAGCATTACGGAGGGGACGACTGGTGTGGATTAGGCAAGGATTCTCGAAGAGGGAGGGAAAGTGTTCGCGCACCTCCTTCCTCGGTAAGCCGTTCAAAGAGACTGCGCCCGAGTCCGAGAGCTTGGGCTTCGGGACTCGTGATGACGGGCGGGAGCTGCTTGTGATCCCCAATGAGCGCAAGGTGTCTCGACTGCAACGATTCAGTGTTATATTCATGACAAAATAAATCCACTTACGCCCTTCATAATGGGAATGAGCGACGCGGGCTCAGTAGACATGGAGGCCTCGTCGAGAAATACGACCGGGAAATCTACCACGTTGAGCGCGGCGGACGCAGAGGTAATGCAGGTCGTGCAAATCTGCAGCTCTCCGTCAGCTATGCTACAAACAGGACAGAACGGACCCACCACATCCGCCTCCGAAACCACATCCCTCAGCATCTCCATCTCCAGCGCATATATCCGCGCCTTCAGCGAACTCCGCATCCGCTGCCTCAACGTCAAATCCGCCTCCATACTCGCCACCATCTGCCTCCTTCGCTCCACCGCCTTTGCGCCGCTCCCGCCCTTTTCCCGGCCCTTCCTGCGGTCCTCGACCATCTCCCGTAGCCTGGTCTGGATGTCGCGAATGCGGCGCGAGAGCGGCTCGAGCTCCTTATTGAGCGCTTCGAGCGAGGGCGCGAGCGGGTGTAGGGTGAGCTTGTGCGCGAGTGTGTACTGAACCAGCGACTCTTTGACTTGTCCCCCAAATCCAACCCGGAGGGGGTTCACTCCTGCGGCGCCGAGTCCCTCGACGAGATTGTCCACGGCGACGTTGGTGTACGTGCACACAAGGAGGGGGTGCGGGACTTGGAAGTGCACCTGGTGCGGTGTCAACACGACCTGGGGGAATGAATGAAAAGCAAAGTACCTTGAGGAGCTTTATTGTCTCGATGATGGTTTTCGTTTTTCCCGTTCCAGGGGGCTGAAATTGAATGAGTTCAATCCGAAGGAAGTAATAATTGACGCACCCCTTGTACCAAACTCAGGCGTTGCCCAATCATCAACGCTATCGCGCGGATCTGGGTAGAGTTTAGGCCTTCCAGCGGTGGATCGCCCTCCACAACCACAGGCTCCGGTTGTGAATATCGGCGTGCCCAGCTGTGGATGCGTTGGTCATTCGCGAACGCGCCATCGGTGTTGACCGCGGGCTCCTCCCGTTCAACGGCGCCTTCGTCCGCGACGAACCCTGCGTCCGGTAACAGCGCCTCCGCCGCTTCCGGCTGCTTCACCGTCGGCTGTGACGATTGTAGTAGAATGTCCCGCAAATGTGTACCCTGCAATATCAACTCGCGGTCGGCGCTTATCGCAGCCGACTCGAGCATCTGCGGGTCATGATTCAAGTGCCCGATCGCGTTGCGCATCCGCTCATAGACGATGTTGGAGCGCCCGACGTCGATACGCCACCGGCCGTCGGTGAGTTCGTCAAAGTGATCTTCGAAGGCGACTCGGATCTGGGTGGCAGAGCGGGAGACGACTGAGCCCTGCGCGAAGGATTGTTGGAGAGGGTCAATGCGCGAAAGAAGGACTTGTGTGCTGTTTCTGGGTGCAATGTGAGTTTCAAGAGTGAGATAATGAACGAAGAACGCACTCGAAGCGATGGTCAGGTAAAGCAAGGCCGGGCCCTAATAAAAACGACGCGACGGGTCGGCCAAACTGGTTCTCATCAAGCCAAAATGCAGAGAGGTCGGTGAGGCAATAGCCCTCCTCTTGCAGACGCGTGAGCGACCAGGTGGAAAGTCTCTCCTTCAACACGGCCTCGTCCTCCTGCTGCTCCGCCTCAAGCATCTCCATGAACCTACAAGGCATCAGATTCCAACTCGACACGAATCAGACGCGACATACCGTTTTGTGTAACTTTGTATCGCGTCGTAATACGGCTCTCCCCATCCCACATTTATTCGCGGCGGCGCCATCCGGCGCACATGAACTCTTGTGTGCGACTTTGGTTTGGCCCGAGGTGTAATCTGGCGCCAGTCAAACCGCGGAGAAGAGTTGATTGTTTCGGCGCGAATTCCAGCACCGGCGTCGCTCTGCAGCCATGCACGTTCCGCTGCATCGAGTGGCTTTTGTTGTGGTCGAAATACGCGTCTTGGGGTCCCAGAATGGGCAAGAAAGATATCTTCCTGCTCTTCTGCAGAAGGATAGGAAGAAAAACACCGTTTGCGGCAGAATTGGCCCAAGTCAGTAGAAAGAGCAAGGTCAGTCCGTTTGAAGTCAGTTCGCCGTTTCCGCCTCATCAGAACCCGCTCAGAACCCGCTGCCGCGTTCCTGAGCAGCCCTGGAGTCCGAGTAGCCATGGATGAAAAAAGTAAGAGAAAAGTTGGCGGCAAAAGGCGGACCGGGAAATGTAAAGAGAATCGCGGCAGGTTCGCCATCAACGCGGCCACCCCCAAGCCGAGCCGGCCCGAGCCGTCATAAAATTCGAACGCTGAAAGCAAATTCGAAGGTAGTTGAAAAGCACAGCAAAATATTATTATATCTACCAGTCAACCTCCAACATTCAAGTGCCTCGAATTCTTATGAAATTCAGCATTTTACACCCAAATCACGATTTATCAAAGATGCTAGCAGTAGTATGTCGCACTACCGGCTGAGTAGATTGGTTGTGGATCTCAAAAGTTCTCTCGAATTCAATCCAGAGGTTTCCATGCCAGTTGGGAAGTTCTTGAGCGAACGGGAAAACTCGTGGACTACTTGTAGGTCTGGATCCCAGAAAGCTCCTAGCTTTCATTGTCTCTGGGCGGAGACAAGCCCAGGCAAGAGCCCAGGAGCGGGACAAAAGTCACCGTATATGTCTGTCTGGTGTGAAGCCTGCCATTGTCTCTGGGTGTCTATAAGCGCAGTAGTAGAATGAAAGTCGCCATATATCTTCCGTCGTCTTTTGTATCCAGAAGTGTGCCGTGAACCCATGGAAGGCGGGATAAAACTATGGAAAGGGTACGGGGGAGACGGAGGGAAAGGGTACAGCTCAGCAGGCAGTTGCAGATCTCCTTCTCGAAGAGGAAATCTGAACTGAGGAGTTTCATGCCGGGTGATGCCGTCTATCACTTCCTCCATATTTCGGACCACAATGGCGGCGGCAGGCCTGTGGGTCGGTTGATCTGCCCAGTAGGTTGTTACATCCTGCCACAGGTTGTCTGACATTTCTGGAGAACCAGAAGGTCGCTCCGGTCGCACACCGTTGATGATCTTCAACAACGCCGCGCCCTGTGTTAACCCAAAAAATGGATGGCGACCTGTGTACAGCTCAAAAGGAAGTCAGACCAGCAATAAGTACATGATGGACATTTATGTCACCTCCAAGCAAACACAGCCAAAGGCGTAAACATCGGTCGCAGGCGTGCGACAGAATTTCGTTCCAAAGCGACCTGGATCTAATAACTCTGGGGCCATCCAGTGGAGACTGCCGCCTTGGTTTAAAGTCGACGATGGGTTGGCATCGGCAAAAGTACTAAGACCAAAATCTGCTAGGCATGCAGTCCAGTCTTGAGTGATGAGAATATTTGTCTGTCGTTGGATGGTGAGAAGATATAAACTTGGGGGTGAAAATGGTTACCCCTCGCAGATATCCATGGACAATATTGCGGGAATGGAGATATTGAAGACCTTGTGCGATTTCATAGAGCTTAGCCCTGGTGTTAGATACCGTAACGCGGTTTTAAAGCCAGAGCACCCACCAGGCGATTGACACTCGCATGGCCGTGATCATTCAGGTACTTCAGAACGGTGCCGTGCTCCATCCAGGGGGAAACCATGCAAAGAGAAGAAGGAAAATGCTCTCGGTCAATCCCAATGAACGCCAAAATATGGGGATGGTTCAGATCTTTCCAGACAAGAGCTTCCCGACAGAATTTCTATCTTCGTAAGCTACTGGGTGGCGCGATGTGAACTAGGAGCTCACCGAACGGATACGACGCAAATCTGAGCCCTGGAGGAAATGTCGCATATGTTTCAAAGCAACAGACTTTCCGGTATGGGTGGCACGATAAATGTCTCCGAACCCACCTCCGAATGTTGGATGATCTTCCCGCCCGGTGACTCCAGTTATAAAAAGCGAAGATGGGAGTTTGTCGCACGAATCAGCCAGTCTACGTATTAGCCGGCGAGCTTGTTGACTCTCCTCTTGGGAAAATAAACCTCTGGTCAAAGTCTAAGACCAACGATCAACACTCGAATCTGGAATCTGGGAACATACACACGTCGTGAACGACATCGAGGAAACGCTGGGCGGATTCGCCTTCGAGCGCTAACGCGGCGGCTTCGGCTTCGGCGTTGAAAATGGACGCAATGAGTTTTGCCAACGCCTTATCGTCTGCGCGTAGAGCGGCCCGAAGGAGCGGGTGGTTCGTGTAACCAAGGTTTGACGAGAACTGGGACGGCATCTGAGTTAGAATGTTGGCAATAGCGAATGTCAAGTCAAGTACGTCGAGTAAGGTTCTTCGCCACTCCGAGCTTCTGGCGATGGCAATCACGACATTGTCGGACGGCATTAAAAGCAGTGTGTATGTTTCCAAGGTCGCCTTGAGCTGAGCAACTTCATTCGTGTTCCGACTGCGCGCATTTTAATTTCTAAGTTAAACCTTTGTGGGGAAGACCAATTACCCGGCCGAACAAGTCTTCTTGAGGAACGAAAGTAAGCACTAGGTAGAGAGTCAGACCGGATACCGCAGGAAAGCAGCGGATTTGATTTACTCGAAAGTATATGGGGTTTGAATCGGACATCTTGCGTCGATTTTAACTTGAGGATTGAGGTATCGGAAAACCTTGTTCAGCTCCTCGGTTCGACCTTGTTAGGCTGTCGGGCTGTTGGTGAAAATGAGACCCGCACAGGCGCCTAAGTTGACACTGCCGTCAAGTGATTGGCGCTATAATTAACGCCAGGCAAAATGTTCGCTTTCACGCCCGGACTGGAATTCGAGTTGAAAAATCCATTGACCGAAACGGTTTTCGAACGAGATTGATGATCTTCGTCACGGTCGAGCTCGAGCTGCAGCAGCAGGGGTGGCATGAGAATCTGCCCGAGAAGTCATCCGGCGGTTTTATCCAAGCGCCAGTGGGAAGATAATCGTAGGCCACAAGATCTTGACGCCTAGGTAGAAACATGAGTTGAGCATCTGATTTTGACGATCAACCAAGGTCAACAACGAAGGAAGACATTGCGGCTGTGGCTGTACACCCATTCGGCATCTCTTCCACCGGTACGTCATATAAACTGAGGAGTTTACATGCCGGGCAATACCGTCTACCAATTTCCAAGCTGCCACCCGGCGCCCTCATGAATCACGGGCATCGTGTAGTCTTGAAGTTGTTCAACCCAACATTGCGTATCATGAAATATTATTTAGACGCTATTATACACGCATTTGTATGCCACAAAGTAAAACATACACAATTTCATTCGCCTGCAGCTGCAGCCCATTTTCTGGATTCCGCGGCCATCGAAATCGAATCAGAGTGACGGGATTTGGCTAGATTCACACCGCCGGGGGTTTAACTAAAAGGGGATTTTAGTTAATCTTGATTCTTTAAGTATGGTAAAAGAAATAAGACTGACTTAAATTGAACCTTAAAACTAAATTTAAAATTCCGTTTCTGGACTCGGTTTTTTTTTACCATACTTAAAGAATTGAGATTAACTAAAATGGCCTTGGAATTAAAGTGCTTGGGCCGACTTGCAATCTGGGGGTTCTCCAAGGCAGATTGCAAGTCGGCCTAAGCACTTTAATTCCAAGGCCATTTTAGTTAATCTCAATTCTTTAAGTATGGTAAAAAAAAAAAACCGAGTCCAGAAACGGAATTTTAAATTTAGTATTTAAGGTTCAATTTAAGTCAGTCTTATTTCTTTTACCATACTTAAAGAATCAAGATTAACTAAAATCCCCCTTTAATTAAACCCCCGGCGGTTGTGATTCATGATCGATCATTTCGACCGGTCCATCTCGCCTTCTGCGTCGAAATAAATACTGTAGTCACGGTCGAGGACCGCGAGGCTCGTCTCATTCGGACGTCCGACGATGCGCTCGCCCGCCCCGCTAGTCGCGTTTTTCGATTCTGGCAAGGCTGTCTTTTCGCGAAGAAAAAGGCGACGCGGCGGACATATGCGAGCGCCTCGTCTCTCATAATTCCTGCCTCGGCTGAAGACAGGGACCTCGCCACGATATTCGACCGCTACCGAGCTCTTTGGACACCCCTCTTAACGCATCCCGGCGCTTTGGTTGGACTCACCGATGCAACACTAATCCGCGCAATTACTGACGGACCGCATTCTGCGCCCGGGAATCGCGCTCAGAGCTGCTTCTGGTCGTCAAAAACCTGGACCGGCTGAGCGACCTCTTGTGCGGAGTCATCGACTTGGCAGAGCTCGTGCAGAATGCTCACCCGGAGCAATTGTGGGTCGAGGCGGCTAATTTTGCGCACGAGAAATTGTGCAATTTCATGAATGTCTTGAACACACATACCGGACTTTACGCAGTGCGTAGATGTACAACCTGCCGTGTGGTTCCATTCAATTTACATCGTTTTGTTTAGGTACTAAAAGCTGTATTAACGGATCCAAGCATTGTCGAAACACTGATCCCGGAAGCTCATGCGACTGCACATCTTCTGGAGAGACTTTGAAAACTCTGCAATAAACCTTCCGCCAGACAAACGCGACA
>JARKIB010000463.1:0-92226 GCA_029378385.1 Mycena metata | reverse complement strand
ATTGATTCACCAGACAAAGGTAGTGTGACAGTTGAACAAGGCCTCTTTGCTACACAAAGAAGGGACAAAGGCCAGATAAAGGGCAGGCGAGATTGCCGCGGTGCCAGGAAATCCTGCCTGCCCTTTGGTTGCTCTTTGTCTGTCCTTTGTCTAACAAAGAACAGTAGTTGAACTGTGACCACTGCTTTGTGAATGCTGTGACCATCAGCAAAGAATGTGCGTCAGATCTGCATTTATGGCACACAATAATTGTGTGCCTGGGTTTTTGCCGGCCGTGCTACTGTATTTCTCTTCGTTCCTGCACCAAGTCGTTGCTTATCGAGATCGGTGGACATTTCGGCCCTGACGTTTCGAACCAATGAGTCGCAATTCAATTCTTTGAGGTGTTCTCTACCAGTGTGCGATCTGTTGGCATGAACCAAGGAACAATAGCGCCAGCGTCGTGTTTTCCGCACTCGTTGATTTCCATATCCAGCAGATCAGAGAGCCCCAAATCCAGAGATAGCAAAAGGCGGTGTCGCAATTTTATTTTCTTCGAATATCCAGTCGAGACGAAGCTGGCTTGCTGCGTATAAGTCGTCACCTGGCAGGCAGATTTGGCGTGGCGAATTTTGGTTCTCGCTCTTAGATTGACAGCTTGATTACAGGAGCCTCCGAACAGCAGACGAGAGAGCAGGAGAGTGGAATTTGAGGTAAGAGCCCGCGCTCCCAATTTGGACCGGAGAGCAATGCAAAAAGGCAACATCGGCAACATGGGCGTTGAAGGCAAGGAGTGGAAGTCCGGCCCGTAGTTTGGCACATTCATCAATGATCAGGTCGATCTCGACATATCTTCGCGCCGGATTTCATTTTTATACAGCCTTTTTTTTGGCTGTATTCAACTCCCTTGGCCTCACATGTGCGGTGCCACAGAATCAGCGCAACATTCAACCGAATTTCAACGAGATTTAACCGCCCCGGACGGCGTATTCCGATCTTTTATTCTCAAGTTCCCGGTGTCGTGTTTTCTAGCTCTGCCATTGCAAGGGCTGCGAGCAGGAGCCTAGCATCTGAACCGATTTTCTCGAAGTTGCAATCATCGTGGAATTCGGCAGTCAGTGACAATCATCGACCACCATTTTGATCCGCCTCCGGGGGGGTGCCCACACTTCCTTCTTTCGACTCATGTCTTCCATACTCGAATTTCCGGAAGACACTCTGCTCGACCTCACCAAACATTTGGATGCTGCCGATCTTATTAGGCTCCTTTCGGTGTGCAGCCAGCTCGGCCTGACCCGATTCCGCGCTGACTGGACGCACAGACCTGCCGCGCCATCCGCAAAGCTCAGCTCCGCAAGAGTCTTTGGATCGACGCCCTCATCCGAATACGGGATGCCGAGAGGCAGCCACATCCTCTGTCAAATGTGAAGGACCTCAGCACCTTGTCTCTGCATCAACTCCAGCACGCTGCGCATCAGGCCAACCGACGGATGAAGAACTGGAGGTCTGATTGAGGTCCGATAACCCACGTCCGACCTCCATCCGCCATTTTGAGTTGCCGCTCAAACCCTGGGATCAATACTTCTGCCTTCCTGGAACCCCTTTCATTGTGACTGATACTGAGGGATGCGTGGGTTGCTGGGACTTCCGCACCGATGAACGTGTCGCACACTTGGAAATTCCCGGCCTCTATTTGGGAAAAGTCAGACCGTGTATGGAAGAAGAGGGCAAGGCCCTCATATGCGGTTCCATCGGGTACGTTCCATGCACAATCAAAAAAAAGAGAGAGAACTCGAAAAACGAACATATATCTTTAGCTATGGACATAAAAGGCTGGTAGCCATTTTCATCGATTACCGCGACCACGCTCACGTGTTAGTTTCTCATGTGGTATCGCCTCCAACCCCTCTGGTGGACGGCTGGAATTGGGAACCACTGTGGGGAGCGGTTCCAATCAACCTGAGTGTACGGATACAATCGGGATGATTGGGCAATTGCATCAGGCTGAGTGGTGGCCGCAAATCAAGTTGAGTGTAATCGTACACTCAGGCCGATTTTGCTATACAGCCTGAGTGTATGGCACAATTACCATGAGTGCTTTCATACACTCAGGTTGAATAGTGCAGGTCAGTCAGGTTGATTGGCTATATCACACTTTAGTTCCGGCCGTAAAAATCTGTGCATATTATACTACATAGGTACAACCAACATTATACTACGCCAGAACCAGCCCCATCGTCGAGTGAACTCCATGTTGTACCTTGAGATGAAGATAAGGAATCAGTAAGAGGAGTAGGAGCGAACGAACATTGAGTGAACTCAATGTTCAAACCGCTCAGGGGTTCTAACAATGAGTAAGTCAGTGATGTATAAAAGATGAAGTGCGGCGTACCAGATGGAGACGAGGCCAGCTAGGAAAGGCACACAGCTGTTCAGGTACAAGGCCGCTATCGACTTGAAACCGTGAAAAACCTGGAAAATGTAAGAGTCCGCACTGCTGAAGAGCACAGAGGACTTATCTGCAATTTGAGCGTGGCACACTTACTTCGAGGACGATCGCCTATCAGGGAATAACAGCAAGGCTCTCAGAAGTCAGTAACTAGGCTCACTTGGCAAGGAAGCATTGAATGGAAGAGCGACGAAAGCAGCTTGAGCTTCAGCACATTGGGGTTGCGATGGGAGGAAAGAGTTAGAATTTCACGCGGAAAAGGCAGGAAAAGGAACTAAGTTATGCACCGGCATCTCAGGTTTTGCGAAGCGCGAGGAATCCTGACGCAAAGGTTGAGTAGAGGGAGCGCCAAGTTGGAAAATGGCGGTGTAATTATTATCAGACCCGGAAATCGAGGCGGAGGAGATTGAGGAGAAAGATGAAGGGCAAGAAAGAGGGCAAGTGAAGAAAGTCGACTCACGGCGTAAACAATAGGCATTCGGTCCGAGGAGCCGGGAGAAGGAGAAGTTCCATCAGCGAAGAAAATAAGGGACAAATTACGTTGCGAAAAATCGGGATGGGCGAAGGGACGTGGGACGTGGTACACGTTGTGATTATCTGTGAGTCTAGTTTTTCGGCATTTGATCAGAGTGGGGACGAAGATCGGCGCACACGTTTGAGATTGGCCCCGGCGGGAATTGCAAAGTTCATGAGGTTCGTTCGGCCGTTCGGCTTGTTCAACGAGTAGGAGACTCGTGAGCAAGAAGCCAGTCCTGATGAAAAGTATTACTATCTGCGGGCAAGTCAACAACGTTCAAACCGCTTGGATAATCCTATCAAGGCCTCGCGACAAGGGCAGGTAGTCAGCGCAGCCTGAAAATGAACGAAGTTGCAAAACATGCCCTAGGGAAAATCGCATGCTATGTATAACAGACGGGAGCCGCCCATTTTGCACCGGACAAACACCGGATTTAATCGAAAGTTGTGACTTACTATGAAGAAATTGAGGTGGAGCGGAACTTGTAATCCACGCAGAATTTAGTCGTGCGGTTGGATGTTTATCGAGCACTCTGAGCAACCGATCAACATAAGAATCATAGGAGGGCTGAAAATTTCGGATGGGAACGAACCAAAAATGACATGAAAACCGCAATGAGATTGAACAGCAGGGACCAGAACCAGAAAAAGAGTCAGCAAGCCAAAGGATGGGCAAGAGCGTCAGCTTATTGGACACTGGAAAGTGTACCTCAAGTGGGAAGAAGGCAACCCTAGCCATCGAAGAGAAGGACAACGCGCTCCTCATCTCACACATCCAGATGGTGTATAGGAAGGCAGTGATTTGTATGCGATACTATCCCGAAATTTTGTCCGTCACATCTATATTTTCCTGGTCCTTATTTGACTGATCATCTTCCAGGTTCATGGCATACTCTTGGACCACGTCCGTTCGAAGGATGAGGGACTCTCGATCCTCAAAGCTGGTCTCAACGCCAATCCCGACAGGCACGTATTTCACCTCTCCTGGATAACTGGCCCCTCTGATGCTCCATCCATTCATCGTTTCGCGCTGACATACACCTACGCCGAGCTGCTGGCGAAATCCCAGCTAAAGAAAGACCACCGCGACTGTATCAAGATCCACTCCGTCTACGAACACTTCTTCAGCGTGCTCCGCGTCGAACTCGCGCGCCTCACCGCTCCGGTGTCCGAGCCCACCGCTGACCCCGAGGCGGCCCCCGCTAACCCGCCGACGGAAGAGGAGCTTGCGGAGCACAAGAAAAATCAAGAGGAGCTCCCCGAGCTCAAGAAGCAATACTCGAACACCTGGATCAACTACATGCGCCGTGCACAAGGCCACAAGGCGTGTCACGATGTCTTTGGGAAGGCGCGTAAGGACGAGTATATCGGGTGGGAGATGTACGAGGCAGCGTGTTAGTGCTGTCCCTCCCATGACTGTCACCTGCTCCAGTTGGCTTAGGCTAATGACATTTTTACCAGCATTTTCTTAAGCCGGCTTAAGTTGGCTTAAGTTGGCTTAAGCCTCCCATTAGCAGCTTTTACACTACTACACCGCGACTACAGTATATATGTTGTATGTACCACAACTCCCGCTTAAGCCGCCATTAGCCGCTTAAGCCCACTTAAGCCTAAGCCCCACTTAATCCCTAAGCTAAGCCTAAGCCCCCTCAGGTCCACTTAAGCCTAAGCGAAGCTAGGCTAAGCCCCTCCTCGCCTCTTGAGCCACTTTCCAGCTTGCTGTTGACGGCGTGTGTAGATCGGTGATACAAGGATCTGCAATCACGAAGAAGCCCGTGGCTGTACACGGCGATCAACGAAGATTGCGTAACTTTGCAGGAAAATCAGCGAATGACCACCGCACTTCAAAGATGCACCTAGATCCACTGCAAATCCACCCTGCGGTACTACTGCCTGTCGTCAAGATGATTTATTTACAGTGGTTATTGTACACTTTGGCCATGGTGATTTCAGCAAAATCGATACCTATAATCCAAGTGAATACAATCTATGACGGCGCAAACAAAGACCAGACATACCTCACGGAACTGGTCTTCCCCATCTTCCACAAGCAGGAACGAATGATCCTTTCCACACCAGCAAATCCACCGGCACGCATGAAATCATAGTATTCTTGGTGCCGTTTGCCGCATCCGTGACAACGATATCGTCCCAGTCTCGCGCCCAGCTGTCGCAGCGCCAGATGCACTAAGCGCTCTGCAAGAAGAGAAGTTAGGTAGGGAAAAAATATTCCTCGCAGATACGCACCTAGTAGCATTTGTCGAGTCGTGCGATAGGCATACGTCCAAAAAAAAATGTACTCCGGCATACAAACATTATATTCCCCTAGACGCCGTTCAAGATCGTTTGTATGTCCCGCCTTGATTTCCAGCTCCGCAAGCACCGTCGACCACGAAGTATTGCCTGCCAAGAAGTCATTCCAAGTGGAAGTGTTTACCCGCGCGTGGACGTATACGAAACCGTCGCCATTGTAGATATACGGGTTAGGACCGCGCAGCAACGCCAGAGCCTGTGCGTGTGGATCGCGGAGACGGCGACTGCATGTCGGCCTCGGCGACGGTGCGGATAACAATTAACTGGTGCAACTCACATGTTCGCGAGGGAGTGTCTGCGGAGTGTGAAATTCCGAGGGATTCTGCCGATGGTTCACGGCTGCAGAGGTCGTGGATGTAGAAGTCGGTGTGGTTGACAACAGGCGCTGTTGGCCTTTCAAGCAAGCTGGTTTGTGGCTGCTCGTCGTCGTCGTCTCGTTTTAGCGCCCGTGATGTGTTTACATCACAGCTCTTCCCCCGCTCTTGCCCCGCCCTTTATCGTGGTCTCTTGCTGTTCTGGAATGATGCCTACGGCGACAACGGGTCGAGAAACTGGAAGGGTGGATGATGAAAGAAAGGTACGTGGTCACCGCACACATTGCCATATCCTCTCGTGCTCGTAATTGTCACAAAGGCACCGATCACCAATCGTATACGCCAGCCCGTACCCATCCGGCACAACCTCCCCATACACGTTCAAGATACAAAGCCGGCACCGGCCAGCTCGACCTCAACACCTTCTTCAGCGCAAGCAAATGCCGGTCCACACCCTCTCCGTCCACCACCCAGACTGCGTACTGCGGGTGCCCGGTAGGGTTGCGGAACAGCACGACCCGTGGTGCTTGGGGCGTTTAGGATCCCCTCTGCGAACACTCGCTGCTCACTGCCCGCATCACCGCCGTACGGCCGAGCTCGTACTTGCGCGTCCGCTGTTTTGCAAGGATTGGATGCGCACACCCGCGCCCGCAATGCCCCGCCGAGTTGTGTCATCTTCAAACCTGCAAAACACGATTAGAAGGCCTCCTCCAAGACGAATAGGACGTACCCACCGTGTTACCCGCCTCTCCGCCTTTCCTTCACCGTCGTATCCTGCGCACTGAGTCTCAATGTGGAAGGAGCAACTCGCCAGCGCATCGTTCACATTCCGCCTAACAACGCGCCGGACGCATCGAGCGCATTGGCCCCATCGCCGACGCACGGTATCCCCATGCCCTTATTCCCCCGCCCTCATCCCCTTTCGCACCGCGCACTCGCACTCCGCCCCGCGCCCGTCCTCGCGCTCTTCCCGCAAGTGGAGCTCCCGTCGCCCTCCGCATTCAAGTATTCCGCGCACGCGTACACCCATACCCATACTCACGCGCACGCGTACGCCCAGACTCACGCGCACGTCTCTAGACCCAGCAGCGCAAACGTAAGTGTGGACGGGAATGTACGAGCCGCCGTTGATGCAGTTTGCGCAGAACAGGGCCGGGGCGGGGTATGCGGCGGTGCATTGTCCAGGCTTCCTCAATAACCCGCGTACGCCTCTGTCTCCACGCCGCCCAAGCGATTCCCAGCTGCGTGCCGCCACCCCCTCTCCCAGCTGCGCGCCGCCACCCTCATCCTCGCCGCCTGTCCAGCTCCTCGCACTCAGCGATGGACACCCTCTCCTCCCCGCTCGTACACTGCATCTGCGTCGGCCGCGGGCAGCAGGGCAGCACGGACCACCAGACGCTGCCCACGCTCTCGTACGATGCGGCAAAGAGTATGAGGACGTGCCGTGAATGTTCCTCCAGCGCGCGCAGCCGCTCGCGGCGGATGAGGTGGACGCGGTCGTGGAGATGGGGGTCGGCGAGGACATGGAGGACGCCGTCCGAAGGACAGTCGCGGCGTGTGTCAGGATGCGAGGGTACCGGAGCCGAAGGGGGAGCGGGTGCAGGAGGCGATTGACAAGGTGGAGCCCGCGCCGCGGGCGAAGGAAAAGCATGCGGGACCGCGTTATTTCGCGCTCCTCCCCGAGATATCGCTCGAGCCGCTGCTCGCATCCGTCACGCGCCGCTGGTGGAAGGTGCGCGCGGATTCGCACCCGCTTCCTACCCACCGCTTTCCCGCGCCGCGCGGTCCTCCGACCTCTCCTTCCCAGCTGAATTGTACGCACACCACACCGCCCTGTACTCTCGCACTTCTGAATATACTCGCATTCGTTCAAATTATCTGGATTTTTGCTAGCAAATAAGAAAGCGGGGAAATGGGGAAAATGCGCATGGAGGCGTACCGAGATTTCGAAGATCTTGGGCTTCAAGAACAATGTCGCGAGGGCGATTACTATTCATTCGAGCCCGCGCGCGTTCCGTCTCCCGCTTGTGCTGCGGCAGTGATGAGCGCGGGCGTCTCTTCCCCACTTCGCTTCGGTTTTCGCATTCCCGCGTGTGCGTGCTTTCCGTCGGCTGTACCGCCGGCTTTATATTTCTACTTTTTTCGATTTTAAATTGGAGGGGGGCGTATCCACGATATCCCCTGAGTATTTCCCGGAGCATCCGAGCGCTGTTTTACACACCACTGAAATCTCGAATTTTTCTCCTCCATCGTCCCAAAAAGGAAATCATGAGATATTAAGTTAATTCTACTGTAAGGGTTCGTCCAACGAGGACAGCGGCGGCGAGTGAAGCAACGCTGAATAAAGTATTCAGTACATCGTCGAGAGGCGAAATGAATGCGGCTTACCAAATTGTCAAGTCAAGCCTTCCACTCGTCTGAGAGAAACACCAATTAGTCTCCGTTGTCAAACGCCCGCAAGAAAACTTACTCTGCACCCTTTTCCTCTTCCTCGTACTCCTCATCCTCATCCTCATCCGTGTCGCTCTCCGCATCTGTATTCCCCGCGCCTTCTTCGTCCGAGGTCTCCCACTTGTCCTCCTCATCGTCCACAGGGTCCTGCGCGCTCTGAGTTGCTCCACGAGCCTCGGTCTCCGCAAGATCGCTTGCTTGGTTCACCCGGTACTCATCAAACACGGCATCCAACACGCCCTGGTCAAGCTGGCGGTTTGCAGTCACAAAGGCGACGAGATCCAGATGATCATCTGCGATGCATCCGTATTTCGGACCGAGCATTTTGTGCTCTCCGAGCAGGCGTCGACCCTCTGATTCTCGTCTCGCGTAGATCGCCGCCTTCTGCTTCGCGTACGCAATGCGGCCGATGTCGTTACTATCCTGCATCGTGGCCAACGTCGTCCACGTCTCTTTGTACTTGGCGAAGCTCCGGATGGTGGTTCGCCAGTCAGCGAGAATGGTTTCTACCTGCTCCCTCCACCGCTCCATTTCCGCTTCTGCACGGAACCACTGAATACGGTCGCCTGGCCGAGACGTTAGACTTGTTCACATGTACGGATATCAAGTACACACCTTCCTTCATCCAGGTAGTCAACTCATTGTCACTCATCTTTCCCACTTGCTCGGTCTACAGCCACCCCTCCTCGCGAGGCTTCTTCTTGGGGAGCACCGCGGCTCTCCTAGGCGGTGTCGTTTGCATCCCCGTGCCGTGTGCTGCCGGCGGACCATTATAGTACCCGCCAAAGAAGACGATGTGCTCGCATAAGCACTCGAGCTGGTTGTTGTGGGCGCCGTGACCCGGCGCGCACCGACAGATACAGCACCCGAATGAATCTGCCCCTCTATGGTGGCCGAATCACCGAGTTGGCACTTCAAGGTCCGGGACTTCATCACGGTGTCCTTGACTTCTAGCGTCGGGAAGTTGGCCTCGGTCGTTGACAGTTCGGAGGCGGGGGTGAGCTTGAGCAGGGCTTTGCGCGCGGCCATGTATCGGGTGATATGCAAGTCGCGCCGCCGCTCAGTGTCATTGATTTGTTTCCGGGATATGGTCTTCTTATAGACGCCGCTGTCGTTCTTCTTCTTCCGATTGCGCAGGGACTGCAGCAACTTGGTTGCGAGCTTGACGGCGGCAAGGGCATCGTACATCGCTCCCTGCCGTAGCTGCATTTCTGCCGCTCGCATATGCAAAACACCGAACTTCGCTCGTTCCTCTTCGGTAAGCTCGGACGGCAGTCCCAGCAATTCCTTCTCCACCAAGCACGCAGCCTGCGTGTTGAGATGCGTTTCGATTTCGGGCATTAGAGCCTTTTGCGTTGTTTCGCCACTCCACAATGCTCTTCTCCAGCTGCTCGCGCAGGGCATCTAGCTCTTTCTTGAGCGCCTGAGAAAAGTGCTTGCTCTTCCGCAAGGCAAGTTTGGAGGCCTTGAGCCTGCACCGTGCGTTAATGACACCATCAAACTTTTGTTAAGTCGCACGTACTGGTCTTCCTGGATAAGGATTCCAGCGTACAAGAAGGCTGCTACTTTGTTTTTGCCCACGACGCTATTGGCAATCTTCTCTCTTTGTCCGCGAGCATGCGTTCATATATTGCCAATTGACTGGGGACTAATAAACGGTCAGCTAGCGTGTCGTGACATAACTGGACTCGCTCACCTTTGGACTTCTCGTGTCGGTACACACTCTTCTTAACCTTGCCATTGGCATCTTTCTCGGGTGCCCGAGGCATAGTCAGCCAACCCTCTCGCAGGATTGGCTCAGCGTACGTGGTGCACAAACCCAGGAAATGTTTCTGGTGCTTTCTGAAAGTCGAGTCTGACTTGATGAGATCGGCCAGCAACAAGGTGACTAGAGATCATTGTTAAAATGATAAGAATAAAAATCAAGTTATACGCCCAAGCTTTTGCGGTCTTCTTGTTGTTCCAGTCGTTGTGGTGGAGAGCGATAACGTCCTGTCGACGTCCATCAGCCATTTGGGTGACCTGGGTCCCGATCTGATTGAGTTCCGGCCAGTAATATTCGGCCAATTCCCCGTGGAAATGTCCGGTAGCGAGCATGTAGCAGGTGGCGAACTTGTACATGCAGTCCTCTTGGTGGCCCTGGATGTGAAGCGCGGGAACCGCCCATCGCATCTTCCTCACGATGTCTACGATTTCCTTGTCGAAATACTTTTCGAATCTTTCGACCACGTTCACTGAGTATTGGCAACCCGCATCGTAGGATCCTAGTCGGTCGATGGTGTTGGGTTCGACGTGGAAGGCGAAGGTTAAGTCGCCCTGGTATCCTTCCCTCAGTTTCTGTCGTATGCAGCGGGCCAGGGCAAGATCCACATTCGCGTATCTAAATGATTATGAGTTATTGCGACACAGGAAGATTTCCGCCCTACTTTTCTCCAAACTGCAGGTCAACTGTGGACTTGATGAATACATGGCTGCACTGAATATTGACGATGCCGCTGATGATCGTGTTTTTGAACTTTTCTTGTCCTGATTGTTGACCGCTTTTAAATAGTTGCAGTTTGAGGTCTTGAAAGGGGTCAGTTATGAACGACAGGGAACAGCTATATCACCTCTTTCGCGTAAGGGTTGCGGGCGATGCTCACGAGATGCTCTGTGAGCTCCTCCTGGGTAGGAAAAAAGCCGGTTCCATTGTAGAGAGAGATATCGTTCGGGTCACTGTTCTTCGCCGACTGGGTGCAGTGGAAGTTGCCATCGATAGTCAAGCGTTCTTGTCGCAGTTGTCTGGATCTCCCGTTAGCTTGGTATTCCAAATCAAATTTGTGGAAAAAATCAAGCACCTCAGATGGTCCGGCAGCGGACCCATACTTGGATCCATATTGAAGCCGGGCTCGGGACAGCTCGGACATTCCACTTGACTACTTCCGATAGGGCGGTGGACTAGGACGTTGTCGATCCCGTGGGCTTGACCCAGATCAATTTTGGTCGTGAGGAGGCCCCAGATGTAACTGCATCGAATGAAGTTTTCGTACATATTCTGAAGACGCGCGTCAGTGTAAATCGTTCCAATGTAGAACGCGGACGTACTGGGACACTCTCCGTGAACGCGTTGTCACTGAGACGGCGTAAAGATCCACAGTAGTCGAAGGCAGCGACCTTGGATTCTAGATGGTGAAGCTGGAATTGCTTTAACGCGTTGAAGGTGATCGCGCTTGCGGTTTGGGTGAAGGTGGAGGGGAAAAGTCGCGCGTTCAGCAGTTGCGCGACCTTGTCGCCGACCTCGTCGGTCGAGTCGGCGGGCCAATCACCGCAGAAATGTATCCGCAGCGCGTGGATGCAGGTCTCCGCGGTGACCTCGAAAGCTACATTGGCCAATGGGTTTGGGCATGGCTTCCTGTTATGCCCCAATTGCAAGTGGTGCCCGAGGGCCGAGAGGTTATGCCGCCGGAAAAAGCCCTGGTCGTGATCCCAGACCTCGGCCCAGTGAAAAGGATTGGTTTGATGGGCGTCGATGAAGCAGGCCTTGCACGAGGCCGCATACTGGACGCAGTCATGGCATTGCACCTCGCGGACCAATCCTTCCCCTTCGATTGCGTTTCCTTCATCGTCGACGAGGCTTTTCGTCCGACCGCATGGGCAAGGCTCACCGATTGCGGTGTCGGCCTTGTGAGCCAAGACCTTGGTAGTCAGCTGCGGCAGCAGCTTCATGAACTCCTCGGTTAACAGAGCTGTCTATACGAAACATTAGTTCACTTTTTCAGCCAAAGTGAGGGCGCCAGAAACTAACCTGAGTCTGTTTCTTTAGAGTTGGATCCACTCTTTTCCTTCTCCTCTTCTTCAGCTGCACTAACGATCTGAGATCGACCTGTCTGGACGTTTCGATTCTGGTTAGGCCATCGGGGTTTGTGAAGGTGCTGATCTGGACGTCGGGCTGCGAGGGCCCTACAGACCGTGTGAAAGTCCCCTGAGCCTTCTCTTGCTGTTTGCTGTGGGTTATTCTCCTCTTTTTGCGAAGGGGATTTCCCGAGGTGTCACCCATGTCGAAGTCCATGGCTGGGAGAGCGAGGGGTGGTAAGTATGGATCAGGAACGAATTCAGGAGATAAATACCTGATCAGGGATTGATTGAAAGACAATAAGGCGTCAATCCTTGTGGGTCTAGCAACGCACGCGGCGGCAAGGTTTCCGATACATCTGATGTTTGCATGAGCACAACATGAGTCGCATTGAAAGAAAAACTGACTCTGCCGAGTGGACCAGTAAAGATGGTATTCGGAAATAAAAAGCGAGTACGTATCAAATGAATAAGTAAAATTCCTGTTGCAGTACACGAGAATAACAGGGAATGTAGGTGTAGAATTACACGGCACGGTCTATGAATCGAAAAAATATGTAGGGAAGCAGCAACTAAGGACTCAGGAAGATGTACGTGGGGGAATGAATAAGTAAAAAATGGCCGTCCAGAAAAATAACTAGAGGTATGAAGTGGCAGACATGAAGTCAAGCCACACAGATTGACATGAAGTCAGATCTGCCTTGCACAACATGAAGTCAGCGCGAAGTGGGTTGGCGGATCCTGGACCTGTGGTCTTCACGTGCCTCGGTGGCAAAAACTTGCGGGAGATGCTGGAGATGCTGAGGTTGGCAGGTTGGTGGGTTGGCGGGTAGCGAGCGAGGGGAGCGAGGAGCGCCAGAGTTAAAAAAAAGCCCGTCGACACCGTCGACGGGCGAGCGAGCGAGTGGTAGGGTCACAATGTCACAATGTTCGTCACCATCACAAACAAACGCGTCGCGTCAAGCGCCAAACAAAACCATCCAAAGCTACTTATTTTATTTTCCAGATACTCTCGGCCGTTTTCAAATTGGATCAGAGCCCGAATAACTTCCAACGTATCATTCGAGTCATTCTTTGATATTCGACATTTCGCTTGTTGAAACATAAAAAGAAATCGAAAATCATTATAATTCAGAGAATAATCGTTTATGGAGCGCGGTACATGATTCGTCTACAAGGATCCGGGATAGCAATGTGTAGTAGCAGCGTAATAATAGTCAATGGAAGCAATGTTGCAAGTAATTAATTATTTGCTGAAAACTCGTCCCACTTTTTCAGCGTAGTTACTTTCTTCCTGCGCAGGAGGAGAGCCTTCTGGTTACGTGCACGGGGTACAGCAATATTTCGAGTCCAGCGGCAGTCCACCCATTCCCAGCCATTTTTCTTAGAGTACATGGCCTGCTGTAGCGGGATGAGCCGGTAGAGGTAGTAGGCCTCCAGCACCTCCTTGTGGTCGATGAGTTTGATGAAGTACTCATTAGGCTTCCTGAGCGGCAGGAAAAACTGCACCGGCAGCTCGTCATCCTGTGTAAACATGTCAGCAAATGAGAAGTTTAGCAAGGGAATGGGACGAACCCAATGCCAAAGGGTGATTAAGGCTTGGCACCCGGAGAATGAGGTGTTTCTAGCGAGATGTCCGGGGTGCATCGGTGGCACATGCTTTCCAAGGGAAGCTCCAAGTAACCGAGCGGGGACTTCCACTGGGTCGCGAGCTGTTTTGCGGTGCTGGCGTTGCTTTCCCTTGTCTAATCTGGCCATAAAAATGGGTACTGAGGGTATGAGGGTGGTGTGAGAATTGAGGGGGTTGAAGGAGAAAGACCCAGCAGGAACTCACCTATATACCGCGCGCGCCTTGACGCATTGTGCCCGAATTGACCCAGATTGGGACCGCTTTGACCTCGCATCAGGTTAACGCGAAAGCGGGGCCTGGGTATTCGGCCGATATGAAGTCAAGCCATTCCGACCGACATATAGTCAGTTCGGATGGGTGGAAGGCGACTTCAAGTCAACCGTGGTGAGGGAGGAAGGAAGAAGCATGGCTTGTTTGCACTCACTTGATGCTGAGGCTATTGCCTTCGATCTCACAGCACAGATATTATCCAAGTCGCGAGACACTTCTAGGGCTTATGGAAAGGTGATTACAGTGATATTGCAATGGTTCGTATATACAAAAGGCGCTAAGTTCGAGTAGCGAGGAGTACATGTAAAGTATGATACATTTTTTTCTGCGAGTCGGTGGTCATCTACAGACCCATAGGAAGCACACAAGCCCGTCCGAAGAACTCAAAGAAAGATTCAGTATAATAATGTGCAACGGCCCATTCCAGGTCCGCCATCTCGTCCGTCGACCAATGCACCTTTTTCAAGAAATCGCGATCGATGGCGGAGGGTCGGTAACAGCCGGTGCGCCAGTCGAGCATCAAGAGCGCGATGTGATGGACGCAGCGATGGCGCTGGTCAACATCGGGCGACGCGACGCCCTGCTGCGCGTATTCGCGAGGAATACCCAGCACCATGCCGCCCGGAAAGCAGCAGGTGACCTCATCTTCGCGGGTGCGCATTGAAGCGCGCTTATCGAGGGCCATAAGCTCGAAGCGGAAATTGGTTTCCGATATGTCCCAGATTATTTCTCGGGCCTGCTCGACGGTGTAGGTCGGGTACGTGTCGCGCGCGTGGGGAAAGCCAGCGGGGTCGATGCTGAATTGTTGGAGTGAAGCCCCGATGATGCTGGCGATCGTGCGAGCCTTCGCTGTGCGCGCATTTCTCCGCGCTGAGGGGTCCAGCCGCGCCTCAAGCACATCGCGCCACTCCTGCGACGAGAGGCACAGAGGGGATTCTTGGGCGCCAATTCAGTAGTGGAAAACGTCCTTGAGGAGGACCCAGTGATGGATAAACAGCTGGCGCCGGGCAGGAAGCTCGGGCGACGCTAGCAGGGCAGGCTCCGGGAGGACGTAGTGTTTGTCAACGGGGTTGGTGGACCTGGTGACGATGCCGGCAGTTTCGACGGCGCGCAGGGCCTGCGACCAAAGCGAAAGATAGTGGGGCATTTCGGCCGCGTCAAATTTCTCAAACTTGTTCCGCGACGGGCGGGCAGGTTGAGACTGCTTTGGGCCGGAGCCTTTTGGTGGGCGATGGTCTATTGCACATTAGTTGCGAATAAAGGCGTACATGGGTGGAATTTCTGGACCGACTTTGTGTTTCCGAGCGCCTTACTTGGACCTGGCGCGAGAGCAGGAGGGGGTTGGGAGGTTGTCGCGTGTTGCTGGGGCGGATGTGCGGGCAAGCCCAGCGGGGCAAGACCAGCCTCGCCATCCTTGAAAGGGTCACAATACCAGGGTGCGTTGACGGCGACCGCTGCCATAGCCAAGATCTTCCCGTCGGTGCTGTTTCTACTGTACACCACCTGATGGTCAGGTAAACGCGGCTGATCGATGATTGGGGGTGGTTCGAGCGGTGTCACAACAGCGAGTATGTTTTCTGGTCCGAAAAAGGCGAGCGGCCGGTAGAACCAGAAGGGGAGCGCGGCAGAGTGGAAACCCTGAGCAATTTCAGGCTTTGAGGTGAACGTGCCCAAGCATCTCGCAACGTCGGGGATCGTGGCGGAGGGGTCGAAGTCCTCCATGCGCGGCTTGTACACGAGCATGTAGTCGAGCAAGCCCTCGAGCTCAAAGTAAAAGCGCTGGACCGTCAACACGGTCAAGACCATGTACTCGAAGTTGGAAGGTAGCGACTCCAGGTGCAGCATAGCCTTCTGCATCAACTTGCCGACGTTGCGCACAAACTCCCATGCGCCCCCTAGTTTGTTGCGATTCGATGTCACGCGCGTGGAGATTTTACTGGTGAGTTCTTGAAACAGTAACAATTTGCGGCGCGAGAGCCTGCCGAGACGACTGGTGAGGCTGCTGCCGGATATAAAGTCGGTGCGCTCCGGGTTCCACCACATGATCTCCAAATCCGGCCGCGCCTCGCGCTGCGGGATGGCCGCGAAGTGACAGAACTTTTGGCTGAAGGGCTGCGGCCATAGAGTCGGGTCGTCGGTGCCGTAGCGCATATCAGCGCGCAGGAAGACCTCGTGGGGTGTCTTGACAGAGGGCATTGCCGGGATGTAGTCGATGTTGGTGGTCACGAAAAACGCCTCGGCGCCAATTTGAACGACAGCTCCTACGCGCCCATTGAAAGGCCCGAGAACGGCTGAAATTAATATTGTAAAATAGCTGATTGTAAATACGAGGGAATTGCCAGTAGGAAGAGCGTGCAGGATCTCACTGTTCCTGGAACCATTTAGTCTCGCTCTCCAGATATTCCGACTTGAAGGGCACCTTTGACGACCCCTTTGACGACCCTTCCTCAAATTCCCGCTTACGCTTCCGACCGCCATACGGAGCCAAGCTGGAGGTGCTTTGAGACGAAGGAACGGATGTGGGTTGCGATGAAACAGGTTCGCCGGCTTCGTTGTCAGAGATAACGATTACATCGCGGATGTCGGAGTCGGAGTCGGAAGATGCATTGATATAGTCGTCATCCGAATCCTGAGATTGGTTGTCGTTGACTATCTCTGCATTGAATCATCAGCTTTGATCGGCGCACAAGTGATTAAGGAAGACGTACCAGAATCGGCCGAGTCCTGAACTTTGGTCTTCAGTTCAGCGATCTCGAGACATGAGTCCTCTAGTACGCAGCTAGCCCGATAGAGCATGTAGTTCCGGCGTCCGGTCATGTTGATGGGCTTCAAATCCTCGGGCTCCCACTGCTGAGTGAAGACACAATACCGGTCATAGGCGATGTTGTTGGGTTCACCATGGTTGACTCCTATTTCGTCCGCGATCTTGAAGAACGACAATTCGAATCGGCCCGGGAGACGCAATAGGGCCGAGCTGGTCTTGGGCTTTGAGTTAGGTTTGTCGAAGACAATGACGGTTATCGTGCGCGCTGACAACATATGAGCCGGAACCAGGAGGTAATTAATTAAGTGGTACTTACAGCAAACCCCGGCTGTGTCATAAGCAAGAGGACTGTAGTCGTCGTACTCGGGAAGTTCGTCGGCTTCGGAGGCTTTGTTATTGTGTTTGGGCTTCCCTGCGAAATGTTCAGAGACGGTGTTGCTTGTGACCGCTAAATCCAAACTTACTGGTATTCACGCGAGGGGGCCCGTTATCCAAATCCTCGGCAGGGACTGCATTGGTTTTGCGCGGTTTCAATACTATGTTTGCATTTCAATACTGTGCCGCGAAGGAAGAATGAATGAACCAACCGCGAGCCCTCTTGGGAGCAGGAACGTCTTGAATCTCGTCGTTGCCAGCAACCAGATCGTGGGTGCGCAACCAGGCGTCGTGCGCTGCGGTGCCCAGAGCCGTTGCCTGCGCTTTAGCTGAAAGAATGAGCGCCAAAGGCAAGACAAGAGGGCATGCCAGACGTACAAATGTTGCATGGGAACTCTCGCATGCCTTGCGCCAGGGCCTGGACGAAGACAGGATCGAGCTGGGGAGACCAGTCCGAGCGACAATGTCCTGAATGCGTTGCTTTGCACTGTATTGGGATTATGAACAATAATAAAGTAAAAGCGCTCTGAGGTACCCACAAAAATATTGTATCGCCCTACATCTTCAGGCTTATTTTTGAGCTTGCAGTTGGTGTACATCTGCAGGAGATGCTTTTGGCCGAAAGGTTTACAATACTCTAAGATGGCGGCGAGAAATTCTGGTGGGGGCGGCCCCACCGCGGCAACGAGATACAAAACATAGACTGAGGAGGCTTCCGCGTTGGCGGGGTTGTAGGACATGCCTGGAAAACGGGCAACGAATGGAAGGCTCGCATTCCTCTGCTATATCAGGCCGGGAAACAATTAAAGGCAATCGGCGGCTCTCTTTCAGAGAACAAAAGAGAACTTACAAAGATTCATGGGCATATTGTGAGTGTTTCCTCGCCGCATTTATTGTTTTTAAAACACCTCTTGCCGTCGATCGTGACCGCCGATCACCACCGACACAATTGGTCGCGCAGATGTCCACTTGGTGAAAGATGGTGATTTTCAGGTCGTGATCTTGTACTTTACATCCCGGTGTGGAAGTACGCCGATTTGTTCCTGGGAGAACGGTGAGCAACAGCGATTCAATCTGGATTTGTGTTCACGTTTTGCAGGTATTTCAACTGGAACTTCCAGCTGAGGAGAGTTGGTATGGACGATATGCGCATGGACTCGGGATATGACGAGGATTTGGACCGGACTTTGTGGAACAGATGTATTGATTGCTTGAATGTAAATCGACTTGAAGTCAGATTTGCCAACTTGAAGTCAGGCAATGGCGACATGAAGTCCACCTTGAGTTGACCTTGAGTGGGCGAAGGACTCTGAAAGTGTCGGATCAAACTTGATGTCCGAAAAAGCCGACAAACTTCTTTCTCGACTCTCTACGACTTCAATCTCAAATAGGCTACTGGGTCAACTACTCGCCTGGGGTTGACTTTCAAGTCACCAATTCGCTTGGGTTGACTTTCAAGTCACCTATTCGCCTGAAGCCCACCGCCAATCTTGACTTGACGTCCTTGGCGCTCCTCAATATTCAATATGGGTTCTTGCAGTGCACGAAGACTACAATCTGGAGCCTCGATGAACGTGGAACATGGTTCAAGTTCGGGCGCATCGACACTGCCTCAGGCCGCGCTTGGATCGTGTGGTTTGAGTGACAGCTGTGCTTGGGCCCTCTTCGTATAGAAGAGAAGGGCAAGGTCAGTACTATCGACTTGTGTATTCATGGCTGACATTTACCTTAAGCGCCCCAGCGGCGAAACCGAAGCTATGCTCCGAGAGATGGTTCCGCCACCCAATCCATCCGACTTCGATCTCCGTCCCTGTCCCGAGGAGCGACCTCATGGGTTCCAACTAAACAAGGGCGAGGTTGTCTTGCCCCACATGTCGAGCTGGGACCTTATCTGCGACGGTACCAGTATTAGACCCCTCGGCGAACCTCCAGCACGATGCGAGCCTCAGTGTGGAAAACCCGTGGACGACATCGAGAGCCTGATCACCCTCAGAGACACTTACATTGAGCGTAACAAGGTGGTTAACGAGGCATATGCGGACACCTGTCAACTGGAGCAATCCTTTGCTGCCATGCATCAACTCTGGGATATCCGAGGCGAATGCCCACCGCTTCCCCCACAGGCGGCAACAAGGATGTGTATGTCTTTTGTGCCTTACTGTCGTAACAATGGTACTGATGCACCGTCGCAGCCAACAAATTGCATCATATCCAGCGAGTCGTCGAAGAAATGTACCGCGCGGATGTCCCAGAGGATCCTCGTGTTTTGGACATCGACTTTGGTGAGCACTGATTGCCGTCTCGCCGCCAGGCCCCTCAAACTCACTGCGCTCTAGTTCAACAAGGAAAGGGCAAAGGGAAGGATCTCAGTATGCTCATTCGTGCTGCCTCCGAGACATCCGATTGCGATGAGATTCCTGGAGACGATGGTATGCAACGAAATCGTCTTTCTACGCTAGTTACTCACTGCAGAACAGTGTTTGACCCGGACGTTGGATCACTCGAGCTCGTGGTGCCCCTCACCGGTATGTACTCCCACAATGTTTTGGGCGGGCGTTGAGACTTTCTCCAGGGCGACAAGGCCGCATTGTCATTTACGCCGACCGCGCAAAGCTGCCCTATCACACCAAGATTTTCGCGCCGGATCCAACATCCTTCGACTTCAATTCCTACAAATTCCCCGGCGTTGCAGCAGGCGCTACCTTCGTCTTGTATTCCGTCGCCACCGAAACATACGAAAGAGTCGAAGGCGCCGTCAGTCTGGTTGGGCGCAGGGAGTACCTGATTTTTCGGAAGGAATCGGTCCACCCCACCGATTGTCCGCGTCTCACTCGATGGAACCAACTGGCGCGGGATTCAGCAGAGGCCGAACGTGGGGAGCAACTCCCGACGTGCGCTCCCTCTTCGCCGCCAATTGCGGTTGCTGGCCCTTCTAGACTCAGTTCTAAGAGGAAGGTTTCAGCGGGGCTTCAGCAGGAGATGTCGAAGAAGAAGCAGAAACTGGAGGAGCATGGAGCAACCCGTTCTGACCCCCTCGAGATTAGCTCCGATGAAGATTCTTCTGACATCGAAGTAGTGTAGTAGTGTAGTTTACTTTCCAATAATCTATATGGTTCTTCACATCGAGTCGCTTGCTCTGCTTGCCTAGTTATCCCGTAGCCTAGTCATACCCTCCCAGTACAGAAGCAATTAGGAATGTTGACTGAACGAATAAATATTAAACGATCCCACGGAACCCCAATCGGGAAATAAGATGATGCTTTATAAGCTCTACGCGGCTTGCTCCAAACCACCACCATCCAACGATGCGACCTCACTCTAGATGATTCGATGTCGCGGCTGACTGAACGTCGCCTCATTTGTTGACTTCATGTCGCTTTCCAGAGAAAATCAAAGCGCATCATTCGCCAGCCTCCAAAGCGACAACAATGCGGGCTGCCCTCTGCTTTGACGTTTCCCTACCTTAAAAGCAAGCCTTTTGGACTCATTTATGAACAACAATGGCCAACGTCAACCCACTTGAACTCTTGTTTCACGAACTCACAGACGGTCCTAACGGAATCGGCCTCGAGGATTTCCTCCTTTTTCTGCGGCGCAAGGCGGCTGCCGACCAATTCGTCGATGCCACACACCAGGCCGGCGAAAGGTTTCTGGAATTTCAGGATCTCGAGCGGGAATCTGGCCTTTCGCCGGCTCTGAACAAGTCCCTCAGTTCGTAGTAAAATCTTCTTCATCAATCCTATGATGGTAATCATGTTAGCAGATGCTACAATTGAGCGCGCTGGTGTTATCCTCAAGGCGATCGTCCGTGAAATGTCAGTGGATGAAGATCCATCGTCGGAGGAAGAAGGTGAGGCTTTCTTTTGGTCAGTTGGTTGCAAACTTCATGCGTTTTCAGGAGACGGCGATAACGAATCCTCTAACGCAATGTCGGTCGATCTCGAATGCTCATCCGCCTCAGAGGACCACCAAGAGTCTGACCAAGATGAAGAGGAAGAATCCGGTGCGATTTCGACCATCTTCGGGCACGAGAACCCTACTGACCTCTGCAATTTCTCCAGAAGACCAATACCTCAGAGAGGGTAATTACCTCACGACTCGCAGCGCAGGTGGGCGTCCTCTCTTACTTTCGAGTGATTAGTTGACCGTATATTCGTAGATGAAGAGCCAGATGGAAGGCTGCCGTATTGTGGAGGCAGTCAACACTAGAGGGTCGGCCAGATGAAACTAAGAGTAGCCCAGAATGACAGAACAATAGTGTGGTTATTCAAGAGCGGCCACTATAGAAGGTACATGGTGGTCAAGACCAAGAAGAAGAACTAATGACTAAATACGTAAGACGATCAATGTCCAATCGTGATAATAATCAGGCAGTCGAGCAATGAGTACAAAAAAGACATAAGGTAAGGAGCTCAGCAACAGAAAGGTAAGAGGGATGTTGAGGAGTGATATATGGGATCGTCGAGGAAAGGAGTCGACAATGAGAGCAATCTGAAAGTTAAAGGCAGGACCAGTGCAGAGAAGTGGTAAGGTTGGAGCAGCAGCCGTACACCAGAGTATGGCACTATCCTTCCTGTGTCGCGGCCGCACCCTTACCCGTGTGAACGGATGGATAGCACGAGTGCGTAAATTTCCCTTTGAAGGGTGGAATACGATTGAACATGTTTCTAGGGCGAATCCTTCGCGTTATTTTCTGGACTATGGCCTATCACCCGGGTTATCACGGGGACTGGGAAGCCGTGACAGCGACACTGGTCCACCCTCAGCACTATCCCCTCCCCCCTGGCAATTTTACCTGGCGCGACTTTGTGGTTTATTCAGTTGCAGAACAACGCTGGCGCCGCATCGGGGAGGGTTTGAACCTGGTTGGGCGCAGCAGTGTCCTGCTCTTCCACCGTCTGACTCTACTCGAACGGCAGTGCCCGGGGCTCGTGGGCTGGCGGTATCTCGTCGATCAAGGCACTTCTTTCTTGGATTCCGACGATGAGGAGATGGAGGAGGAGGAGGACGAGCTGCAGTCCGATGCAGAGTCAGCTGCAATGACCGCTGTGGAGGGAGTCCCGGGCTCTTCGTTCAACAATCCATTCATTATCGATTAACTCGTATCATTTTGTCGATATGTTTTTCGTGTGTCATAGTTGTAGTTATTTCATTATGCTGTTCAGCTTCTTTAACCCCGAATGCCACAACAAATATTTTCCCTGAACTGCAAAGCAAGACGAAACTCGCGCGTTTTGAAGATGGCGAATGATCAAATCAATCACGTGGCCGCGTTTCAAACTCCGACCTGCCTCGTCACACGACTCTAATCCGGCTTTCATGTACTTACGTCTGGCAGGCGTTGGCTGATTCCATGTCGCCAGCGCGCTGTGAGCTATGACTTTGTGATTAGCTCTAGACACCCTGCCACGGAGAACAAAAGCGCCTTTTCAGGGCGACGGCTCGAAGCATGCTCACTGGCGCACTTGACATGGGAATCACTGATGGAAATCACTGGCGCACTTTTGCAACATTAACGGCTACATCACTGGCGCGCTTTGGGACTGGCGCACTTTTGGAACATTAACGGCGCACTCGAAGACTACAAGGGGCGCGCGCATTCGAAACCACTGGCGCACTTACAATGGTTCAGAAAATAAAGGTGCGCTTTCGCAAATAAAAAAGAGTAGCATCGTTCCTTGAACAAAGCTACTACTTTAAAGGTCAGACCCCGAATCGAACAAGGGTAGCGGATTAAATATTGCCATTGAGCCCATCAAGAATCCGCGCACTAACCACTGTGCTATCTGGCCGTGATTTAAAACGAGTCGCACACGATTATCAATGACTCACCCAAAAAGAACGCGCCACCAAGAAAAAAGCGCCGAGCCAAAAACAGGCCCAGCCTCGAATCGAACGAGGAGCTCGCAGTGAAAGGAAATAATGTTGCAATAACGACTGCGCGCGATACCATTACGCCACTGGGCCGTATCAACACAACTCGAACTTCCAACTTGAGCCTTCTGAAACGGGCGCGATAGAAAATAATTACGAAGTGTCCACCCGAAAGACAGGAAAAAGGCGCCGCGCACTTAATTAAAAGGTGCTTCGTTCAAGGGTATACCTTGAACGAAGCTACTGTGTGGACAGACCCCGAATCGAACAAGGGTAGCAGACGACATGGCATTCCATAATCAAGGCGTCCGTGCACTAACCACTGTGCTATCTGACTGTGATACCTAGTCACCCAGGGAGCGACAACAAACACTAGAAAAAGGCGCTTAACAGAGAATGCGCCACGCGCAGGAAAAAGGCGCGCGCAGGCGCTGCTTGGGCAGAAGGCGCGGGGCGCTATTCTAAGGAAAGGCGCTGAGCGCTGTTCAAAGGAAAAGGCGCGGGGCGCTACGAAGAAAGGCGCGAGGCGCCGCGCTGTTCAAAGGAGAAGCCGGCACGGTTTGAAGAAAGGAGCGCGAGCGCGCTTTGGAGAAAAGCCGCCGGAGATGGACAAATGGGGAAGCAGGGAATGGTATATGAGGAGAGCGCGAACATCAGGAAAATCCAAAGTTGCTGTATAGACCCACAAAGACCGCTATAGACCGCTATAGACGTTATAGACGTCATAGTAAACCGGTCACCCCACTAGTAAGGTGGGGGGACCAGTTTAATTCTATAGACACTCAAAGACCGTTATAATAGGCCCTTTGTCTATAGAAGTGCCCATATTCAGAGCCTTCATAGCACTTATATTTGTTCATACCGGACCAAAAATCAGGACGAAGTGCGACGAAAAGACAGATATATTGCAATAGATAAGTACAGTTTTACAAGAAACACTGCCCGCCCGCCTCGTGTAACAGTACACGCCGACACCCTTGAAGGATGTGAAGTACGATCCGAGGATTTGATTCAACAAGGCCATTGGTAGTGTGGACGGAATCTTCAAGCCGCCGAGTCGGAGAGTTTATCAGTCGGGGGAAGACTGGCCGATTGCTGGAGTTTTGAGAGTTGTTGAAGTTGACGGCGAACTCTATCATTATGTTGCGGATTTTCCTTGAGACCAGAAACGCGCGAAGATTGGTCTTGAGTTTTGACTTGAGAGAAATGAACTTGACAACAACATGACGACATGAACGCGGGAACAAAACATGGAAGATTTGTCTTGAGTTGTCAAATTTCGCGCGAACTTGACAGCGGTGAAACGTGAGAAGCTTTTCGACCGACATCAAGGGAATTGAATATTGAGCAAATGAGACCCTATCTGGTGTTTTGAGGGACATCGGCAGGTTTGAGGGACATCGGCAGGTTTGAGGGACATCGGCAGGTTTGAGGGACATCGGCAGGTAGCTAGTGAAGGACAGGTTGGAGGGCAGATTTGGATGTGGAGGTTACGGGCGGAATGCACTGGTTGGGAGGATTCAATGTGCGTGAGGCCCCAATCCCAAAAGATCGGCGAACGTGGAGGAGGTACAAGGCCGCCGAAAAGAAGAGTCCCGGCGTTGAGGTGAGTCCATAGATTGTTGTGGGGATGAAAAGGACATGATGAGTAGCGAAAGCAGGGTGGGTCAAAGTCCGGGGCATACGGCTGGCTGTCCACCGTGCGGGTAGGCTGCTAGGGATGACACACAGGACAAAATGCATGAAGCAGAAATGATAAACGCCGCAACACACATTCGCCACCCAGATTTGATGCGCCAGACGTCGATAAGGGCAGTGAGCCCAAACCGTCGTTCTGGACGCAGCCTGGCCGAAATCGTACCCACAATGTTCAGAAGGAACATGAAGAAGAAAAGCCAAATACGAAAGAAGAGCGGCATGCCCCCACAGAACGCGAAGGGGGAAAAGTAGGAGGGACTTACATCGGTTCTACATCTCATCCTCGTCCTCCCTCGTTCCCAGTGCCACTTAATGTCGTCGTCACACCGATGAAGGAGAGTATAAGAGGAATGAGCATGGATTAAGGGAGCTGGAGGAAGGAGACGGATTGTGGGAGACGGAAGCAAGACGAGTCTTTGTTTGTCCCCGATCAAAACGAACCATTTCGCGCGCACGTGTCGAAATTACGGCACGCGTTCAGTGACATCGTTTGATGCCGCGCCCGACCAGCGGTAACTCGTAACTCTCTTGGCCTCTTATTACCCTGAGCTCATACTCTGATAACCCAGCCACCTGCATATAAATTTAGTTCTCCCTCACTTCCCAGCCTCGCGCGCGCAATATTATTATTTTGCTTCGATTCCCGCCACCCGGTGAGTTTAACGTTATCCGGGATTCCACCCCAGTAACTGTTATTTTCCTCAGGCAGAGCCCAGTCGAAGGCATTTTTTCCCGTCCTCGGTACACCATCTCCAACCGCCAGGTTGAATCCAGAGTATTCACACGCTAGTCAGCGGCTGCGTCTCGTCCAGCTAACATTGTGCTTGGTCCAAAGTTTTTTTCTCCTTGCTTTCTTCAGTTCCACTTGATTTTGGCAAGAGCCAATTTGACTTCCCGCTGCTCTGCTTAAAGCCTCCCCTGACCGATGTCCTTCCCCAAAACATGACAGCCATCACGAAACTAGTCCTTCGTCGATGATTCGCGCAGCCGCTAGTCAATTTCATAATGAATATTTGATTATACACTTCACCCCACTTTGAAATTAAAGCTGATATTTGAGCAGATTGAACACCCACCATAGAAGATGATAGTAGAGGCCTAATTTTATAGACCCTCAGAGTTTGCCATAGACCGTTATAGTACCAGGGGATTTTTATAGACACCGAAAGACCATCCAAGATCTGTATAGTCTGGCGTGTGTCTATAGAGACATTTTGGTTTTTCCTGATGAAGGAGGGAGAAGGCATCTAATTACCTCCACTGCATACTGCTAAAGGAAAGGCGCTCCCATTAAAACGGGAGGCGCTAATCCAGTATATTGTCAAATCAAATATATTAGTGTGCCTTCACGAGAGTGGGGTAACAGGGTCACCTTGACCGCGGTCGTACAGAATAGAAACTGCGCAATAAACCTCCTAGACAAGAAGGGAGGAAACATTGGAAATAACAGGTGTGGAAGCGCGCGTTCGGTTGAAGAAAAGCGCGGCGCAATCCTCCAAACAGCCAGCAGACCTACTCAGGCTGCGTGTAACTGTTGACTTTTGGCGCTCATAACGCACACTTTGCGTGTGTAGGGCACATTTATCGAGAAGGCGCCTTTTTACCAACTCGACTATACCATTTCCCCCATCCAATTCGACGAACTTCCCTCGACTAGCTAGAAAGGCGCCTCACGCCTGGCTATTCGCGCACGCACCATTATTCAGATTGCGAAGGAGCGCGCTACAATCTGACGGCGCTGTGTTTACCCAGTTCTGAAGAAACTGCTTGCGCGCCCTATACGAAGCAAGGAGATACGAAAACACCACAATACCCGGGTTTACCGAGTAGGAGCGTACTTCACATCGCAGAGCGCCAATCCTTCGCGCGAGTGTAGAAGAATCTCCCATCGCGTCTTTCTCGGAAGGCTAGCCCCCAACGAGAGACCAAACTCTCGAGGAACCTAGCGCCTTCTCTAAATCTGCTACTTGCAGAAGAGAAATCTGTATACACCACCACCACCATTTAAAATTATCATTGCGTAGAAGTAAAGAGCGCTTCTAGCCCGCTTATTTCCCTCTGGAGGACGTACAACATTTGTATTGCAGTTTGACCGTAATTCCACAGCCAGATTCCAGTACAATAACCGCAGTCCACATCACAGCGCGGGCTGACTCCATGTCGCCAACCATGGACTTCTCCGGCTGACTTCACGTTGGCGGTGGTTCACGAGGTCGACCGTCGGCAATCTAATCGTGCTTTGTGATTGCCTTTTCGTCTGGGACTGAGAACAGCAACTTCTACGGCCTTCCTACTGTGTCATGTCTCACCAGGACCAGAACGCGGTCTTCCAACACAGCCAGAACGGCAAACTGTCAGTCCTTTTCGTCACTTTCTGCATGCGTACTCGAGCTGAGTCAAGTCTAGTTGGCCGCATACAGACTATGCCTTGCTTCACAATGGAGGTATGTCGGCGCAGCAATCGTGCGCATCTGCAAGTTGAGAATCGGCATCAGCAATCTGAGACAATACATTGCGCCGCACAATCTTGGCTCCAGATCATCTGCGCGTCACCATAAGTCTCGAACACCGTAGGAGCCAGGTCTTCCTGCGTACACTGGAGAATGAAATTCGAGGGCTTCTGGGAGTTACCTGTGCGTTCAGAATTTTATTCGTAAATTGCGCTCACTTTCCCCAAGGGTTACATTTTGCTATAGAGGGTACCTTTCGCCTTTCGCGGCGTGAACCGGCCACCCGACTTAACATTACTCGTGCGCTTCGAGCTTCATCCTCGCGAATTGCGCTCATTTTCCCCGCAGAGCGTTATCGCAATCTTGTTGTAGAGGGTACCTGTGGCCCTTGCCCTTCGACGGATTTGCAATTCGAAGATATGCCGGAATTGGAGGATGCGGATGCGGATTCCGATGATAGGGAGGATGTTTCCGATTAGTTCCTTTTGTGTTCTCGTCGCCAATCTTATTGTCTCCACATGCTCACCGATCAAGATCAAGACCGAAAATCTCTGCCTTGAAAAACCGGCTGTTCTGCCTCCGTACTTACCTCTGCCTCCCATATGCTGTTGTTGGAGAACGATTCAGCTCAACGCTCGGCCGCTGTGCCTATGGTCGGGGTTCTAGCCAATTTTGTGCACCGCAGTAAGTGCCATACCACTCCCATATCCCATTGCGTCTCAGGTCCATACAGCTCGTTTTGTTGTGCCCCAATTGCATATTCATGTTCATAAGGAAATCAACAATTATTCGGGTTCGTTCAACTATCCCTTGGTGCGTCCTTGACGCGAGCGCAGGCCCGGATGGTCCGTTCGACGGCTGGCATGCTGAGAAGCAATGGCATGATAGGTGGGCTCAGAGTTGACCTCCTGCGCGCAGGCGCAGGCGCAGGAGATCATGTGCTGTGACCGTTGTCACATTGTTTGTTCTCGGTCCATTTCCGGCCTAATTAGTGTCCTCGCTCATCGATAACTACGCGCATGTACATTAAAGATTGATGAAATACTAATTCCCCTTCTCTTTCCTGATTATACCCCACTATGGGTCGAGAGACTGTCCACTCCCAAATAACCAACTCCTATCTCAAACATATGGCGGTTCGGGGCCTCTTCACACCTTCTAACGACGAGGACGAGGACAGCGAAGATGAGGGTGATGCAGAGGGAGATCTCCTGGCCAAGGAGGCTCAGTTGCGACTTGATTTGGCTATTCTAGAGGCTATAAAGTCCACACGGTACTTGCGAGGGCGCACCCCTGTTCCCAAATCCGGGAACCTACACCTCGCTTGGGAGTATGCAGCAAACCCGGAGAAGTGTCTCCCCCCTGGTCTTCACAGTTATCTTGGAACTCATCCCAAATCACGCCGTTTTCGCCAACAATTCCAATGTTCCCCAAACACCTGTCGATATCCAGCTTGCTGTAACTTTGTATCGCCTGGGGCACTACGGTAACACTGCATCACTCGAAAATGTTGCCAGACTGGCTGGAATCAGTGAAGGTTCTGTGGAAGCCTTCATGTATCGCTGTTTCGACGCAATCGAGGCTTTACACGATATGTTTGTTCGTCCCCTGACAGCGGCGGAAAAGGAGCGTGAAAAAGAGTGGATGGACCAGCATCTGGGTTTCAGAGGTCTATGGCGTGAAGGGTGGCTCATGTACGATGGTACTATCGTTGTCCTTTACGCCAAGCCTGGGCTCAACGGTGATGCATATTATACTCGCAAAGCAAACTATGGTTTGAACGTTCAGGTATGTCATCCACAAATGTGATTTTTACAATGCACTCAAGCAAGTTCAGGTTGGGAATATCCCCTCGAACTTGCGCAGCTGTGATTACTGTCATGGTTTCACTGGCTCTGCTCATGATGCCGCTGCGTTTGAACATACCGCGGCCGTTCTTACTCCAGATTATTTGTTCGCGGGTGAAGAGTTTGCGTGGGGAGATTCCGCCTATACTCTCAACGCACGAACAATCCCTGTTCATCGACGCCCCGCTGCGCTGATTCCAGAGAACGCCATGTTCGACAAGCAGGTATCCCACCTCCGTGTTCGATCCGAGCACTGTATAGGAGCACTGAAAGGTCGATGGCAATGCTTGCACGACCTTCGCGTAAACATCAACTCGATTCAGGACCACGAGCGGGCATGCCGTTGGATCACAGTCGCAATCATCCTCCATAATTTGGTCATTGACGTCGAGGGAGAGGAGGGCGCAACAGAATTTGCACGTTTACATGGGTTGGCTGAGAAGCAACAGGATCGCGGAGGGCGGGACGAGCCGCGTGAGCGAGAATATACTGATGATGAGGGTGAGCAGAAGCGAATTAGATTAACCGCAGAACTACTAGCCCATCGGGCAGGAAACATGTAGCTATAGAACGAAATAATTGATAATTAAAGTGGATAAGTAGGAGAAAAGTCGAAGTTAAAATAAAGATAATTGTAATTAGAACTCGGGAACACTATCGGGAATCGAGCGCCCCTCCTCAATGGCCCAGGCGGGAGAGAAACGATTGATATGAGGGGATGAGCGATGTGAATCGGGAGTGACTGCAGCGCGGCACGGGGTGCGGGGAGTACGGGGAGTACGGGGAACCTTGGGTGCGGCAGAAGGCGCGTCAAGCTCGGCTATCTTGACCTTGACTTCCTCGACGGTATAGATACCGAGCTTGAGCATCTCCATGAGCTGTGCCTTCTGGGTCACAAGGAGACTCTGGCGACGATGCTCGGCTTGCGCTTCCGCGCGCTCCCGCGCAATCTTGATATTTTTGCTAGTATGTATTCAGTAAATTGTTGTCGGAGAAATAATAAACAATACCGGGATGACTCAATGATCACGTCCTCTAAGGAGCGCTTTTTGGGGATGTGCTTCAGCGCTCGCGACACCTTTTCGACGGCGTTACTGAGGTCCGTGCCGAAAGTCGAAGGCTTGGGCCCCTTGACTGCTTTCACGGGTGCACCGGGCTGTGCAGCTTGTTGCGCACAAATGCGGTCATTTGAGCGGACCACACGTGCCGTCGGTGACGAGCTCTGGTCCTCGGGGTTGTCCATTCGACAGGGAGGAGGGGTGGGTGTCATGTTGAGCAGGACGGGGTCGATTTGAGAGTCCTGGACTTGGTTTCGGACCCGAGGCGCGGCCTGCTGATTATGGACGACCTGGCGACCGTGAGGACCAGTCCCGGTGGTTACGACGGGGGGGGACGATGTTGGGGCGCGTGCTGAGGAATTTGTGGAGCTCCGAGAAGTAAGGAAAGTCGTTGTTAATTTGTTCTGTCGCGGCATCAGCAAAGAATGTAAATTTGCGCAAAATTACAACATACCCCAGATATTCTTGGCTGCCTGGGGCGCATCATGGTGCGGACCGTCGTGGGGGATGCAGTAGTCGAGGTAGTGATGGGTTTGTTCGGCGTTGTCCTCCTCGGGGGCCCCCACTCCGCCCCCAGTTTGGCGGAGAAGTGCGGCCTTTTCCTTGTAGATTTTGCAGAGACTATGGGACGTAAGTGCACGTTCCGAGGACGATAGGATGACCATACTCTTCTGTCTTCCCCTTAACACGCTTACCCAGGGTCTTGGGATGATCCTGGAAGTCGTCGGGGAATAACTTCTGCGCAATCCGCTCATACACAGTAATTTTGCTGTCTCCGGATGTATTCTGGGCAGAAAGAGAGAGAGATAAGAGGGTAAGAAATAGTCGTACATCATTTACATACCGCCTTGGGGTCCGGCTTGCCAAAGAGAACAATAAAGTTCTCGTTTTCCTGCAGGCACTCGAGGAGGCGCCAAATTAGGTGCCCCTGAGATTGCTTTGGGATAAGATTATTGTAGACGTAGGGTAAGGGTTTAGGGTAGAAGGAGGTGGTATAGGGAGAGGGAGAAGGGAAAGACGAAAATTGATCTATTTTCCGCTGTACGGGCTCTTGGTATACAAGAATAAACAGCTACCAAATTGTGACGACCAGCATCAGCACATGATCTCCTGCGCCTGCGCCTGCGCGCAGGAGATCAACTCTGAGCCCACCTAATATTGGTATGTTCTTTCGAGGTTTGGCCTTCTTTCCGTTGAAACAATGCCAGGAACTAGTTATTATCTTCCAGAGATACATACAGCGTCACCTATGGCTTCCGGCACTCGCCGTGAGTCGATCATTACACATCTTTCGTGTTCTGACGGCGCTGTAGGCGACCATTTAAGCGAACACTATGAGCAGTGGATTGTTTGGAAGCGGATCCGGGTGTTCACAAGTACGTGCAATCAGTTGTTTTCAGATCCATCCAGTAACGGCTGTAGTGAGTGCCCAGACCGGCTTCGGCACGTTGCTTTCTTTAAGTGAACTCGACGTTCTCGAAGCACGCGTCCTTCTACGCCATAGTATCTCCCACTTCGTCCACCACCTGCACATCTACAAGACACAAATGCGCAGATGACATGCAATTACTCGGAGTCAGAATATACTGCAGAGGTTAAACAGCGAGTTGGATTTGGCCTGGAAGGTTTATGGCGAAGCCGAGATGGCGTTACGAGTGCTACTTGGGCAGTAACCGTACGTGGTTCGGCTTCAGATTAATTTCTATTCAAATTCATTTCTTCAGCGAAGACTCAAGGAACAACAACTATCACGTACATATACGTGACCATAGAATGAGTGTGAATGAATATGATGATACACATGTACCTTGGTTATTATTTTAGCAACGCCTTCTCACCAGGTCTCGTATGAAGGCTTAAAACAAAAACTTAACTACAATGACACATTCTTCGAGAACGCCTTCGGCTGAAGCGTTTGGCCGAGAGTCAGCAATAATTAACTGACTGAGGATGTTGACGCACTGTGCCTCGGATCGACTTGCCGCTCAGTCATCCTAGAAGCAGGATTCAGTAGGTATTTGTATGACTATGAAAATAGCCTGCTAACTTTTCACCCTCGGGTAGTTGAGTGGTAGACCACACCGCCGAGGTTGCACAGTGCGATGAGCATTGCTGTTGCTGCACTAGAGACCCAAAGCCAGCAATTTTTTGAAGAGACCCAGTTCACTGTAAGCCGCAAATTTTGGAGCATGTTTCCGAGCTGGTGTACATGTTTCACGATCAGTTGATGGGTCCAATCACCACCCTAGGAATTTGGTCGGTGCCAGGCTGTGATGGAGCTAAGAGAGGACTTACTTTTCCACAGGCTTCCCAAGGACTTCAAGCCAAACCTCAATTATCACGCAAATGCCATCAACGCTGCCAGGAGTGCAGCGACAGAATAAAAGGAGGACTCACGTATGCATTTAACTTAATGTCATCGGCGGTGTATTTGTGAATTGAACATCGCGCCAATTTGCTCAGCAGTCGAGTTGGCAGCGGCTCGTATCGCGGGAGTAGCAGGACCTGATATCAACGGCGTCGATATCTGTGGTCGAAGGCGCGGACAACGCGAACAAGGTGTAAAATTCGCCGAAGTTCTTGCAGTTGGATCTTTTCAGCTCGGCCATGGATTACTTAAGGGGTACGGAATGTGGTATCTAAAAGATTGGAAGGAAATGGGCTGGGAAATCTGAAGGACCTACATCGCCGCAAGTACTCTTCTGCGTTTTGATTGAGTCGGGCAGCAGGGATCTGATTCTCAATGCCAATGAGCGCTGTAGAAGTCAGAATAATCAGTAATACAATTCAAATGTCCCTGCCTACTTTACATTGCTGTGAGTGAATGAAATCTGAGAAAGACTGTGTTTGGTCGTGTTTGATTAATTGACACGGGACGCGTGATCACTTACGTCTCCCACGTACTTCTTTCACACTGCCACCAACAAGCTCGGCGGGCTCCTTGACAACGAGCCCGCCATTCTTCCTTTGGCGCTCTCATGGTATCCGTTGACGACCACCCCCGCGCTCTCCGACAACCACCACCTCCGCAAATACCTGACCTAACCCAGCGGCATGCCACCTTGGTTGACATCCCACCTGGACCTCAATATCGACACTAGCACTGACTTCACGTCGGGCTGAGCGGGCCTGATTTCATGTCAGCCCTTTTCCTGGTTTGACTTCATGTCTACCATCTTCTCGTACCACACACTTTGCGTTCTTTTTTCGCAGTTGTCCCTTTTTTCACCATAGTCGAACAGGCATTTTCTTGTAGTCACAGACTTTTTCTAGTGGTCAAATGGACTTTTTTCTCAAGTCAAATGGGCTTTTTCATCTTCAAATTTCCTTTCTCTCTTCCGATGAAACTTTAAACCTTACATATTTCGCGCTACGTACATTTCCTACTGCTACCACACTTTCTGGTACCATACCTTGGGCGTACTGGCTGGGTTTACTGCTGCTCCTGGACATCGGTGGGCATTGGTTCCTTTTTCTTTCTTTTTTTTCTTTTACTGACCGTGATTGGAATAGCGCTACAAATCAGGCAACTCCCTACGCGCTCTCGGCGTTCATTCGGTCGTCTTCCTGTGAATCCATCCCGCCACTTTCACCACTCAGTGCCACTCATCGGTAGCTAAGCGCCAAAGCGTACATAAAGGCGAAACCAAGCGTCAGCGTATGTCTGCGTATAAGTACTGAGGGTAAGCAACCGAATGCTACCTGTAGCCGCTTCCTCGACTTACGATGCCTGCCTCAAAGTTCACGCCCGAGCAGGATGCCCACATTGCCGAATACTACCCTGAATGCATCGAGCAAGCAGAAAACAATTCATCTGGCCTCAGCAAGTGGAAGAAAGACACGGCGCACATCATCGCGGGCTCGAGTCTTTTCAAGGGTCTTCTTCCCGACGTGTCCTCGGGCGGTGTTGATCCCGACAAGTGGATTCAGGTACATGCCCCATGCCGATGCGAGGATTCAAACCACTAATATTCGCCCGTGTTCAGCGCATCATAAAGAAACTTGAGAACACCATCACCACGGGGAAGCCCGCAAAACGCGCAGGCGATTGGCAACCGCACCAGTGGTCAATTGAGTGGCACCGATACCGTTGTCCGCGGTCATGGGAATGCCAAGAGCATGTTCCAACGCCCAGCTCTGACCGCGTTGACCCTGTTTAGGTCTCGCAAGGACTGACGAAATAGTGGCGGAGGCGAAGCGCAGGGCGAAGGACAGTGGGGCTGTCAATCACCTCCCGTTCTATCAGCCGGCTCGTAAAGTGCTTTGGGATGCGCTGTCTGAGGAGCATCGGCAGGAGTACGCGCGGCAGGCGGTTCTGCTGAAGAACGATGTAAGGCTGAACCAGCAGGCCTTCAAGGACGATCTCTGGATCAACATGGACGAATTCGCGAAATCCAAAGCAGTTGGCCCTCTCTGCATGGCCACGTTGTGGTCGTTTCAAACCCCGGACGGTCAGACGGAAAGCGGCCTGTAAGGAATTCTGACAATAACTGCTCCTTCTCGTTATTAACGATCTGCAGGGCTTGTGTGACTTCGCTCAAGGGCAAGCCGTCCTTCGATATGTTTTGCGACCAATGGGAAGAACTCTGGAGCTCCTAGCAACACTACTCCACGGCATGCCTTCCTAGTGAGTGCCTTGGTTGCCGTCGGGTAAATAAATTGACTCTGAATGTTTTAGAACCGGAGGTGATTCATACTGGCGCGTCGATACCCCAGGACGCGGACGGGACCCCGGTGTTCCCCGAACTAGACACTAATACGACCCCTGCCGCAGCGGCGGCTGAGGTTTTGCGCGAGTTTATTGCTCAGTTGTGGGGTATGTGGATTGTTCGCTCCTTATTGCGACAACACTAACAAATTTCTAGCACACTGCCGACCGTCCGAACCTTTTACCTGGGAAGGCGCCGCCACTCATTACGACAAGACTCGCTTCCAACTGCCCAGCGACATCACTATGGAGTCCGTCAAGAGCTTGACCGGTTTGAAGGCCCTCGCATTGGCCGAATACTTCATGAAGCAGCAGGAGACGGAGCGATTCGTCTTCGAGTTAGTGAGTGATGGCGAAGATAGCAACGAGGAGGAGCCGGTTGTGGAGAAGAAGGGGAAGGGAAAGGGGAAAGTCGGGGGCAAGGCTAAGGTAAAACGTGAATTACCTTGTCTCCTTACGCGTCGCCGACATTCTCTCTAGAAGAACGATGCTATGCCTCCTGTTGCGCCGCCCAAAGCTCCAGAGGTACGCTGCCTCGCTCTCACTTGACGCGTCACCAACACTTTCTCTAGTATAACGGGGGTATGCCTCCTGTCGCGCCGCCCAAAGCTCCAGAGGTACGCTGCCTCGCTCTCAGTCGACGCGTCGCCGACACTTTCTGTAGGATAACGGGGGTATTCCTCCTGTTTCGCCGCCCAAAGCTCCAGAGGTACGCTGCCTCGCTCTCACTTGACGCGTCGCCGACACTTTCTGTAGGACAACGGGGGTATGCCTCCTGTTTTGCTGCCGGAAGTTCCAGAGGTACGACCTCCCCACTCTAAGTGGACGCGTCGCTCACATTTTCTCTAGGACCACGGTATGCCTCCTGTCCCGCCGCCGGAAGCTCCAGAGGTATGCCGCCTCGCTCTCACTTAACTCTTGACCACCGACTACTTCTGCAGGACGACGAGGCTTCTGCAGGGAAAAAAAGTGCAACTAAGAAGAAACCGGGACGGTCCAGGAAGGTAAGCAAATGCCCACCTCATCCGCCAGACGGCTGGCTGACGAGGGGAATCAGACTAGCAACCCTGCCAAGCCTGCAGACGACGGCGGTGGCGCGGAAGGCGCCGACGACCAGGGACCAACAAAAAAGTGTCGTCGTGCCAAGGTGCAGCATCGCTCCATTCTCTTCTTGCATTTGCCAATGTTTTCTAGATCGATGAAGACAAAGCCGACAGACCCGACAAGAGGGCTCGCGTGGAGTCTGTGGCAGCACCATGTGCGAGGAGGCCCGTGAAACCCCTGACTGCAGCGCCCTCAACTGCAGTCCCCGCCGCCCATATAGTGGTCGACGGCAAGAAGCTCAAAATATATCTGGTCGCGCATGCCGTCACCCAGGAAGTTACGGAGTGCTACTACGTGAACAAAGTGGCCTATACCCTAGATGGGAAGCTTTACGGTAGCGGGAGTTGTGGTACATACAGCATATATACTGTAGTCGCGTTGTAGTAGTGTAAAAGTTACTAATGGGAGGCTTAAGCCAACTTAAGCCGGCTTAAGAAAATGCTGGTAAAATCGACATTAGCCTAAGCCAACTGGAGCAGGATTTATCCCATGACCTTCTTTGTACTGATACTTTTATCTTGCAGCCATGACAGAGTACCGCTGCAACCTAAAAGACAGGTGTCTAGTCGCAGCTCGAATCTTCGAGACGGGCATGAAGAAATATAGCAGCGACCCGACCTATGTCCTCAGTCATCTAGGCTTCTTACTCACTGTGAATGATGAGAACAGTATGTTTTACTCCTCCCTTCATCCCGTTCGTTCCCTTACTGTTCTTTAGATGCCCGTGCTCGAAGAGAGCACATTATTGGGACATTCACGCTGAAGGAGGCCAAGCCTATCTGGTCCCGCTGGTCCCGCTGGCAATAACAGTACAAAGATCTGGGGGCCGTTCCGGAGCTCCAACAGCATTGGTGCGTCTGTTCTCTTCCCCATATTCTCCCTAGCGTCGCTCAACTGCCCTTCAGACCCTCGATCAAGTGCTTTGCGCAACGGCACACCTACCACTCCATCGATGCCATCTACTACTCTATTGATGCCATCGCCGACCACGACCTCGGATTCGCCAAGACAAGAAAACTCGCCACCGTGTCCAACGTAAACGCGTCTTACCCTCCTATGACAAATACTGGTAGCGGTAGCGGCAATGGAATTGGGAATACCAACGACAACAGACCTACGGCCACCATGCAAAGCTTCCCCTCAAACCCCAACAAGCATCAGCTGCCGCCGCTGGATCGAAAACGCGAAACGGACTACAAGCGACCGCGACTGCGAGCCCGTGCGGTGCTATTCGCCGCCTTCCGCCGAGCATGACCATCCTCCACCAGCCGCCGCTGCCAAGGGAGGACAAGCCCCCACAGCTCCCGCCCATCTTGTTTCACTTCATGTCGTAGCTGCCTCCGCGCGAGACATTTGATGGTATGTTATCCCTTTCCCCCACGGACAAATTGTGCACCACGGTCCGCCTCAGTTGCAGAGCCAGCTCTGGTGTTGATTCGGTGCACGGGAATGTTGCGGGTCCATTTGTGAACATGGGGTTTGAGGGACTGTCCTATCTCATGAGAACCTATCATCGGTGATTCATGTTGTCGACCAAGCAGGCAAATCGCGTGCAAGCTTGCACACGGCATGGGGCTAGCCACAGAATTAATTCCCTTTTGCAGAAAAATCGTGGGCAGGAGAAGGAGGATAAGATGGAGCGGTAGAAACACCAACACCCTGAAATTAGAACCGCTTTTCACCTACACCTTATTTTACCGGAAAATCGAGGCGATGATTGATGGTTTGCGCACACATGTAGGATTTATTTTAAACTCTTGCCAAACAACTCATCTGGTTCAACATCAACACAACTTGACCTTCAACCACTACTGCCTCCAGTCATGAGCATTGAGCTCCCAACAGTGTATGTCTGAGCCGGGCAATTTTTCCGCCACCGATTCTAATCATGTTGGTCTCTAGCCCGCTCCCAAGCTTCCGCGCGTGTGCCTCAGAAGAACACCGCGCCACTTGTCGCCACTCAACCAAGGAAGCCGTCCAAGCCCAAGAGTAACTACCAACTCGCGTCTCTTTATCCTAACGCGTATCTTACACCACCACAGGCAAGAACCCGCGTACCACTGACAAAAACCAACATGAGCCTTTGAATACCCCGGGCGGTGCATCCTGAGCTCTCTCTTCCTTGCTATAGACTAATGTTTGCTTTGTACTTCCAGATTCAACTGCAACGACCCTGAAGAGGAAAACTCGACATGCCACCGCTAACGATGATGCCACTGCCGACGATACCCCTGCTCAAGATGCGGTCCCAGCTGCGATCAAAACACCCATAGCAAGTCAAGGGTTGGGAGCACACCCAAACTTTCTTGACGAAATATCATTTTCTCACCAAGATCTATACATGTGCCCATTTTTTTTTCCGGGCGCCCCCCCCCCCCCCCCCCCCCCCACACACACCCTACTGATTCGAGGCATCTGCTTAATATATGAGGTATTCTTTGAAGCTAAAATACACTCTTGGGAAACTTACGAATAAACCCTATTCGCACTCATCTCAAAAGCAACAGGGAGACGGGTCACATCAAACCTGCGAAGGTACACAATAAATCCAATAAAAACCCATGGTAGATATATGACCGCTAAGGGCCTGTACAGTACTAATAGTATTTCCTATTGAAGTCTCAATATCATCTCTTGGAATACACGGCCGTTTGGTGATTAAAATTGAAGACGACGAAATTATTGAGCTCATAACAACCCACGACACTGTGATATTTCAAGAAACCTTTCTCCGAATCGGCAAAGAGTGCAGTCTCCAGGTATGAGGTTGTTGCCCAGTCTCGCCCTGATCGTCCGGGTCTACATCCCGCGTGGGGCGGGGTTGCTGCTGTTATCAAAACTGGCATCGAGTACAGCATCTGCTCGGAACTCTCCGTGCCCGACTTGATTGTTCTCGACCTCGGCGACATGTATCTCATCATCGCTTACATGCTCCCTGGCACATCCGAGTGGCGTGAATGGACAGATGTCAATCCTGCAGTCTGCTTTCGCGAGGCGGTCACGGTGTGCTCACTGCGCCCTGACAAGCCGTTACTGGGGACTGGAGACATGAACACCCGCATCGTGAGTCTGATTGCACGTGGCACGGCCCTCTCTTGCTCCTCGCTCAACAATGTAATCAATACACGCAGCCGCTGGCTCCTACGCCTGTGTGCGGACACTTCCATGACAATTCTTAATCGCACCATCAAGGAAGACGGTCCTGGCGCGTTCACATCCTTTTAGGCACTTGGATCGACGGTCATTGACTTCGTAATTGCGTCGCCGGGACTCTTACCTATATCACTTGTACTTCAAATGTACAATTTCGAATTTCGTGGAAAATTCTGGCACAGCCGGACGTAAAATAGGTTTGAAGAAAAGGTCACATTGAAAATCCCGGCATTGCAGGCCCTCTGTAACACTCCCAAAGGTGACATATGAAGAAATTAGGTTATTCAGACCATGGTACTATGTAACCTGGTTTGCAGACAAACAACAAAAAGTGGCGGAACCTAAAACAGTGAGGCCTCTCAGTGCAATTGAAAATCTCAAGAAGTCATACCATCCTAATTTTCAACGGAATCAAGACAAGCCTATTTACAAAGACACCAGGTCGGAATTGAGCTCAAAAGAGCTCATCCTGTGAAAACAAGTCCAAAAAAGAAAGAATCGTAAACAGCAGTAAGCAACCAAACAGCAAGAGTAAATATTTTGCCGTTTATGCAGATTTGGCCTGTGGGCATGAATTTCATATGGTATACCACCAAGTCAATAAAAGGATGCAGACCTTCTTTGCAGGTGAATTGCCATCTGCTGCCACCTCACCATTGGGCTCAGCATTATTGTTCTCTATCTGCTTTTGCTTCTGTCTGTGCTTCAGCTTCTTGCTTGCCTCGCCTCCTTGGCTGTGGTCCTTGGTGTCTAGGTTAACAGCTGCTTTGGCCTCCATGAGCAGCCCTGCGATTTTAATGTGACCCTGCTCTGAAGTAAACGGACGGTCGGCAGGTTTCGGCGCCTGTCGGCCGAGGTTTTTTCACAGTTTTTGCCCCTATTTGAGCCCGAAAATTGGAATGTCACCGTCACCGACACCAAATTAGTTCAATTCACGAAGGTCCGTCACCCGTCACCTGAACCAATGGTCCTAATAGTACAGTACTTATAATTCCTAATCCAGGTTGGTGGGTTATCGTTGAACGTTGAACCGTCTTGAATTTGTTCGTCCACCTCAGTAACGTATCCCGCCCCAGCCCAAGTCCGACAGTAAAACTCACCCAACATTCCCGCCCTGAAGTATCGTGATCACCAATTGTGGTTCATCAAACACTGAACAATTTACCCCGACATGCAACACGCAACACAGCCCCTTCGAGCCACGCAGATCCGCCTTTGCAAAGTGCGCTCCCCCTGTGATCCGTCGCCCAATGCGGTACCGTGACTTTCTTTTCCCGCTTCGTCTTTCGTCTTTCGTCCGCACTACGACACGGCAATTGAACACTGGCACTCGGGAGGGTAAGAGGTTGATCGGAGGTTTTACTTGCAGTGATGGTGGAGGGTTTCTAGAACGAAGGTTCCGGAGTCCTGAGGCAGTTGAACTTGCTTCGTTGACCTCGGTAACGTACCCAACTCAACTCCGACGGTGATAAGTAGCAAGTAAAAAAAACTGGGTCGTGTTCTAAACCTCATTTCCCTATCACTGACTCGGATATCCCCACCGCCATGGCACATAGCAGAATCAATTCCGCTCACACGGGTTTACCGCGTCCGCGAGGGCCCTGTTCCCGGTCCGTGAACAATTAATTGTTTATACTTATGTCACTGATACCCACACCCAAGATCTCACAGCCAGACGTGTTGAAGATCGTACACAGCGTAATCAATTCCGCCCGCGTGCCAAAAAAAAAAAGAAATAACCGTCTTCCCTGGACAATTCCTGCATTAATCCGTGCCGTGCGTACTCCATATCATTATATCAAACAAGCAAGGTATGTATGTATACCCGAGCTCCAATCTACCTCCACACAAAGAGTAACATTCCTCCAGCTCCTACTCCTACTCCTACTCCTAAAACTGCACAAAGCACAAGGAACAAATCAAAACTCTAGTGATTATTGGGTTGACGACTTTGAGCACTGCGACCCGAATGGCGGGGAACCTCGGGTGGACGGTGTACGTTGCGTGCAACGGTACAGCCATGTTATAGCGTCCGGCACCGGGGACTCACAAACATTTCGATGCCGAGACGATGTGGCATGAGGTGGCGCTGGCGGAACTCCACGACAATTGTGACCACGGCGGGAATCGTGGCTGGCGTCAAACCTTTTGCCAAAGTCTGATACCGTATATATTTTGTGCAGTGTTGCTTTTGTGCTAAAAGTCAGAGCCTGTACGGCTGCCAGATACTGGATCGCTGATGGCCAGTATCTTCCTTATCTAATTCCAGCATACTCCGAAGAGCGGGGAAGTAGCGAGTACGGCAACTCCCGGCTGCGAGCCGAGAGCCCCAAGAAAGATGCATACTAGGTAGTGAAAGGCTATAAAGCTATAAGAAAAAGAAAAAGGGAAGAGGAGGGAGGAGATTGATAAATACGTGATAATATGTGTATGGATTGGGAGTGGGAAGATAAGAGTAAAGAAATAGAGAGAGACAGAAAAAGAGATGAGCGGAGCGATGAGGAATGACCTTAATATGCATCTAGGCGTGTCCGATAGCCGGGGGCTGGTGGACAAGGCGCCCGAAGAGCATTGCTTGCAGAAGAACGGGGTTCTTCCGGATGTATATCTGGAATGCGTCCGACGCCTAACGGCCGATCGCCTGGATGACGTTGGGTGGGACGCCTGCTTCAACAAGCGAAGTCGCACCGCCGGTGCGGAGAGATTGGCCCGCCACGTCGTGAGGGAAGAAATGTTTGAGGTGTGTGATAAACCACCCCCGCGTCGGTACCGTGCCGTTGGAGCGCAGCCAAAGCTCGCGGTTCAACGGAAACAGCCGGTCGCGTGAGTGGAGATACTGGAGGAAGGGGGCATGAGGGTCGGATTGGCGGTTGGTGCGCTGAATAATGATGGTGTTTCCTTCATACATCAGGAAAAACCAAAACTGCCCCATAGACCCACATAGACCCACATAGACACCATAGACGTCATAGACAATGGGCGTCTATGATAGCAAGGTGGGAGGGGGGGGGGTCAACTCCATAGACACCTATAGACACCCATAAACCCCTGTTTTCTATGAAACTGGCCTGCTTTCTATGAGATTTTGTCAACTTTTTTTGGTTTACAGTGGCTTAAAACACACACAAAATGACAGCAAAAACACATATCATATTGCATGTATGCAGAGATACAAGGTTTCTGTCACCACCACTCAGCCTTTGCTTACTGTGCTTACTTACTTACTGTTCACGGTGTTTTCCATGTGAATGTGAAGTGAACTGAACTTAGTGACTTTTCGCTGAGGGACATTATATCACACCTTAGTCAAGGTATCTAATGTAATTAATTAAAGTTCTAATTAAAGTAAAGTGCTTTTCAACGGGATCGAACTCGCGACCTGGCGGGTTCGGACAAAATACGGAATGAAGTGCACTACCAACTGAGCTAAAGGACCATATAAGTGGATGGACACTATTCTGATAGGTGTGTAAGTTCTTATTCTCCAGGTCATCTCAAGTTCTTGCCTGTCCCATCCACATCTCCTCTGCTGAAAGCATCTGGGCATGAATACTTCTCTAGCAAGAAACTCAGCAAAATTCTCACAAAGGCATATATTTGCAGATGTGAAAATAGACCCCAAACCAAAAGCTCAAAAAGAGCTATAAGAGTTGTTTAGCACAAGTTTTCCTTCAACAGCCTAAGTGAAGCACAAAATGTGGAATCATTTCCTGGATGTGACAGTTTTGAAGACCAGAACAATTCAGAACAAGGACTTTCCAAAAAAGGTGGTTGACACATAGACATTCATAGACCATCAGAGACCTTCATAAAAGGCTGTGTTTTATCATAGCATTTTAGTTTTCCTGATGCACGAGCATGGTTCAATGCAACTCACCAGCTAGCATGGTTTCACCCTCATTAGACTATGTATTCACAATCATGTTGCATCAATCAACAGCCAAAGAAAGCCATAGACAGTGCAGGTACATTGAAAGACATCCATAGCTCCCCATAGACACTCATAGAGCCGGGGGTTACCTCATAGACACTCAGAGACCATCGAAGACCATCGAAGACCCCCATAAAAGGCCATGTTCTATCATAGAATTTTGGTTTTTCCTGATGTAATAACGATCAGCCTTGTGGTAAGGAAGGAAGAAAGAGAAGTCGACGGCAGTGGCTTTCACGGTGTGCCGCAGCGTGCGCTTCCGCACGTTGCGCCGAAGGAGCGTGTCAGGGACAGTTAACTCCCCGAGGCGCAGTAGCCCATCCTTCCCCGTTGTAAGCATGGTGAGAAAAAGCATGTCATCGTGGACGCGGGACAAGCCAATGGCGTCGACGACTCGCAGAACATCGTCCTCAGCGAGAGGGCGCTTTCGGCGCACTGGCACGCCGAATCGCCGCATGCAGCCGGCAAGCGTCCGCGAAACAAGTGGACTGTTGCGGCGTGCTCGGACGTCAGGGAAGTACACTTCAAGCTGGCTGCAGATCCCCGAGAGGTAGGAGCCAACGGAGCGGGGATTGATGTGTGCCGACATATAGACGGTGAAGAAGCTCAAAGTTTCCTGCGTTGGTTCGATAGGTCTGTTGTGAATTTTGCAGAAGGTGAGATAGGAGTTGAGTGCAGATGTGTAGGTGAGGTTAGAGTTTGGGTCGAGGGCGAGTCCGAGGCAGATGGCCCGCTCGCGAACGAGGCGGTCCAAAGTCCACGGCAGCCGTGCAGGCTGCCGGGACGTTGCGGTGATTGAGATCATCTCGGGACGCCCCCAGCGTACCTCGCAGGGGTATGAAGTGATGGAGTTACGGCGATGCTGCTGCCAGCAAACTGTACCGCCGAAACGAGACTTGGAGAAACACACCACGCAGCTGGATGGAAAGAAAGCGGCAGGAACATGCAAGACAAGAAGACAACGCGCAAAGAAAGACTTGTGGGTCCACCAGCCTGCAAAGTCAATTCTGCGGGCGGTCAGGACAGTCAGGGCCTTTGTGCCCCGCAGTCTTGCAAACATTGCAGACGTGCAGGCGACGGCAAGCGGCTGCATCCGCGGTGCAGCACCCGCTGTTCCAGTTGTTGCAGGCTTGCGACTTCTGCTTGCGTGCTGGGCCAGAACTCGGATCGCGCTGGACGTCGACAACGCCGACACCGATGGAGTCAATCTCAGCCATTTTGAGGTCCATGAACTCGTGGAAATTAGTGAGTTCGAGGTCGCGACGCGAAGCAACTCTCTTGCGCACGGTCTTGTCGAAGGAGATGACGTGTTCATGGAAGGATGAGTTGATTGCGGCGAATAGGCTGATAATGTAGTCGCGATAGCGCGAGAGTTCGTTCGCGCTGTGGGGGAAAGCGAAAGTCGTAGCGGTGAGCAGGCGGTCGAACGCAATGGTCCAAGTACCGGAGTCGCTAACGAATTTAGTAGGGGCAACTACGCCGAAACAGATTTCCACGCCGTTACCGAGAGATTGAGAGCGTTCATTGTTGGTGTTGGTAGAGAACAAGCCGCTGAGGACTGCGTCGAGGTTGACCACCCGCCCTGAGATGATGTTCGTCCACTCCCCGTCAGGGAACTCGGGACAACGCGGCGAGGTGAGTACTGAGCCCTTTGCCTTCTTGAGGTCTCGGAGGTAAATCTTGAGAACCCGCAAAGTCTCGGTGAGATTGGGAGAAAGAGGATGGATGGATGACTCAATAAAATCCGACGCAGTCCAGGGATACTGAGCCTCCAAGTCGCCGAGGGGTGCAGCAGCTGCAGACGGAGGAGGAGAGGACTCCCGATCCACGTGTGGCTCCCGGTGGGGAGGGGGCTCATTCCCTCGACCGCGTTCAGCGGCGCTGGACTCCTGCCGAATGTGGTCTTCGACCGCGCCAAGATAGGAGTTGAACGCCATCTCGACGTGCTCGTCGCTAGCTCCGGCACCCTGGAGTTTCTGATAGATCTCGGTGAGTGCTTTCCCCTTTGCGACACGACCGAGGCGAAAATGACTGATGATGAGCTCGCACTCAGCGCGCACGGTCTGGAGTGCAACCGACTCCTGAGGAGGTTACTGAGGCCCCTGAGGAGCACCTTCACCAGCAGCAGGCTGACCCCCAGGACCGGCTGGAGCCAGGTGCGGGGGGTTACCGGGCTGTGCACCATGTTCTGGCACCTGAGGGTTACCCTCGGCGGAACCCTGGTGCGGCGCGGGGTCAGGGCCCTGCCTCGGAGGTAAGATCTCACGGCCGATGTTCGAGGGTCCATCGGTAGACATAGATTGAGCTCGATAGGGCGATGGAAATACGAAGTGTTTCGTTAATACCGGAAAAATACAGGCGCGAGAGACGAGGAGTGAGAGCAGCGAAGCTAAGGCTCCCGTGCTTGTCCTCCTCTTATATACTACAAATCCGATCCAGGGGAAATAAGAGGGGGGTGGAGAAGTCTCGTACAGCCCGGCTGTGTGAGATGGAGTGGAGTGCCAGCCAGGAGTGACACAGGGCACGGCTCGAGAAGTGCTCCTCCCACACAATGGCACAGATAACAAGGAGTAGTGTTGCAAGGCCCAAACGTCCAACTCTTCAGAACACTGCTGGGGTCTGCCTTAGATCCACCAGTGGACCGTTGGTTTAGAACGGTACGTTTCCAACCGATTTTATACATGACCTCCGCTTGACAGAGAACAATGTTGAACTTAGGGACTTAAGATTCACACAAGGGTTATATCCAGCCGACTGAATTCAAGTTTACAGAACGATACAACACAAAGATATGATATGAACACAATCTCCGGTGGAACCGACCCAAGGACACTACAACTCGTTCCTTTTGAGACAAGCTTGGGACCTTGCGGTCTGGGCTTTATCCGTTATCAGGAGGAGGAAATGAACTCTATGTGAGAACACTTTACCAACCCTTAACAGACCATGGCCGAAGCCTAGGACGTCTCGGGGAGGCAGAATGAACTCCTTGAGAACACCCTACCAGCCCTTAACAGACCAGGGCCAAAGCCTAGGACGTCTCAGGAAGGCAGAATGCACTGGCTGAACCGCCGCTTTTACAGAACTTTTATACTAAACCAGAAAGTACATGAGCTAAACAGATATGAGTCAATATGCCGAGAAACTGTCCATGCGGCCGGTACAGAAACGCCTGCCGAGTCTATTGGCCATCGGTGGAAGTCAGCACAATGACTCCCTCGGGCTATTTTAGGTATATTTGCAATACCAGTGGAAGCCGACTGCTTCCGGTGGTAAGCCGTGCCTACGTCTCCCTTTGGCCTGGTTATTAAGCCAGCCTTCGCAGTTATTCAGCAAGGTACTACAAGTCATGTGAGGAGTCTAGACACTCTAGAACCTCCGTTCTTGACCAGCCCAGTCCCTACATCCAGACTGGGTCATAGATAGGGAGAAATGATCTCGGATCAAGTCTCGGGGACACTACCACACTTGGTAGTAGTTGAGTGTTCGATCCTGGGTGCTCCACCCTTTATATGACCTCTTTGGTACGTTTGAATCCCTTCCGGTGGAGGCTGAGCGCCTTCCAGTGAAAGCGACTTCCCACCAGTGGAAGCCCACTTCTGCACACCGTTGGTCTCCTACTAATCCATAGTGGCTCAGACGACCCTCAATGGTGTCCTGATCCCTCAAGACATGCAGTCTTTGGTGCTCTTAGTAGTTATCACCCTTCTGTTGGTCAGCTGGGGCGGCCTTTCTCCTTGGTAGTTCAACTAGCCGTTCCCAGCGTAGCAGTTTACAGTCAACAGTTCGGAGCTCACTTTGACTCTCTTATGTATCACCGGACAGGGTTCCTACGGCCTAGTTCGAAGTGCGAACTCTACCACTGGAAGTGACTGGTTGCTTCTAAGTCTTGTTTAAGGACTCAAAAACACAAAAATCACGAGATTTTGACCACATGTGGCTGCAGGTCGTCTCATCGGCCCCGCCCTCAGCACTCTAAGCACATAACTGTGTGAAAGTTTGAAGAATCGAAACATAGTTAAATCATAATGTTACAAGCAAATATGTTTGATCCCAATACAAAAGAAGTGGAATATTCTAAAGACCTCCGTATCAACGTTAGCGTCGTTGAGAACGATGAGCGGGAGGATGACTGCCGCTCCGGGATGTGACTGATATTGCGATGTAGTGACGGAAAGATCCTGGACTACTTAAAAAGGAAGATACTGGCCATCAGTGATTCAGTATCTGGCAGCCGTACAGGCTCTCAACTACATCGGCCAGTCATCGAACCTTGTAGCGGACGCGAGGCTCCGGCGTCCGTATTTATTACGACTACAAGAGCTCTGAGCGAGAATTAATTCCTTCTTCAACATCCCCATCTTTCCCCCGTCCCCGACGCCTGCATTGATCAACTACAGCACTTCAAACGTTACAGTATAAAAGCGCGCGCAACTGGTCGATGTATGTAGGACAGGGAAATAGCCCAGGCTACCCCCACGAAACCTAGGAGGTGGCCCAAGCCCGGGGCGCTCTCTTCTCTTTCGCGGCAGGAGGGAGAGATCGGCCGGGTCCAAGCTTAAGATATGAATTGGAAATGTGCCGTAGATCATGTTTTACACGAAGAAGCGCCGCACGGACCAAGGTTGTACTGTATGTTCAACCGTACACGTTTGTGAATTGATTATGGACTCTCGGAAACTTGCGATTCAGTTTCCCGCATACTTACTGACAAAAAGCTTGTGCAACGTCGCACTCCTTTCCCGGGTGATTTGGGGCAAAACTTAAAAGAGATTCTCCAAAATAAAATCGAACCCGAACCCGCTCATCTGATCTAGTACTGTAGTCGGAGATCACCGGATAGAGCCAGTCCGAACACAACCACACGCGTCTTGCCTCTGCTCTGCGTGCTTGTTTGACTACTCAACGCCTGCCAAGAGAGAGAAAAAAAATTGAGTGTTCTTGGCGAGAGTTAGGCATGGGGTGATTTAGGCGTGGGTCGGCATTTGCGTCTTGGTGTAACGGTAACATGCAGCACTCAAGGATAACCGCTGAGTCGGGGGTTCGACTCCCTCAGGGCGCCTAGCCATTCGATGATGTTTTTTGCCCTTAACCAGCACTCGGGCCCGTGGTGGTGAAGCGAAGCGGCGAAGGACGCCTCAGCAACTGAACTCATTCGCTCTCTGCTGGTTTGCCGAAGGTTTTCTGCGCAATCCACATAAACAGATCCACGCATCGTAGGGTTCGCTAACTGAATTTACTGTCGCTCTGCCAGTGTTCGATTTTATACCGCCGGTAGTTCATTATATATTGAGGCCCTGAAGCGAACCGCACAAAGAGCAGCGAGCCGAGTTCGAGAGTCGAGTCAACGCGGGTGCCTAGTTTGAATTTACGAACCAACCGAGTTGGCTATAGGCGACCACGTTACCCGGGCCCACGGGTGGACGGACATTCACGAGCTTGAGGTTGAGGAAATCTGACGCGATCTTTGCGCGTTGGCGGAGGTTTTTCGTTCAATTCAAGGTGTCTGAATCCGACTACTTATTTTACCCGCGGTAGAAATTTGCGCGGTTGCGCATTGACAAGGGTTGAGCGAAGCGAATCTAAGATCGACGCTCGAAATGCTCGGCTCAGAGTCAGTCTCCTCGTTTAGCGTACATAGACGAATTGTCCATCTCTGACTCATGTCCATAGACGGCCCGGGGTACTGTAATCCGCGTGGCATAAGTTACGACTTAAGTTCAATCTTGCCGCCTTAAATCACGGCTGTCACCGTGACGAAACACATTCAAGTCTACCAGTGAAATTTGCATTGGTAAATTCTCAGGACCTGCAACCCAAGTTCAAGTGAGTCTTCGATGGTGTTGGATGCATGCGGTCGACGAGCTCGCGTTAACGTGGTTTGAAGCACCTAGCAAAGTGAATGTGTGGGTTGTAAGTATGCGCGGAGTCTCCTAGTTGCTCGATCCCGGTTGAGTCGATGGTGAATGTTCAAAGTCGGCACATATTAGTGGGTACACGATTCGACACAAGTTCTCCCGGAGAATTGCAATACCTGTGAATTTCACGAGAATCCTCATCGGCGTCGGAGGTACCATACGACCGGACCCCGAATAAACAGGACGCGGACTCACGACATTTGTTCCGCTAAGCTGTGAGCAAGCGTATTAAGCCCAACTCAACCGTGGGAATTGAGTCCTTGACGTACTGTAAGTTTTGGGCGTGGTGGTTGTTCAATGGATCTACAATGGCGGGTCTACCGCCGGGGACCAATATCTGACATATTGTTGACATGTTGGCATTCTGGGTTGACTTCTGTTTGGAAATTCTTTCGCAACTTAGCCCGAGTTTAACGAGCTACCTGGGGACCACTACTCTAGAAGTAAGTAGAAGTAGAACATCGCTTCAAACTCCCGGCCTTCGTACCCAGATACAAGACAAAGACATCTCGTTGCGTGAGTGCGTGAAACAAATGTGAATTGAATCCGGAAGAAACCGTGTGTATTGAATCACGTTTCGGGCCACTTTCTTTGGCTCAGGACAAATTCAGTGGATTCCCATTCACTCCTGTCGCTCATTCTGACCATTCTTCAAGCTAAAGGACTGAAGTTGTTTGTTCACTTTGTCTCGTGAGGAGTCAAGACATCGGCGTAAACATTAGATATACATCACTGTCAACAAGCTCTGGAAACAATTTATTGTTGTTGGAAGTCAACCACTTCGGCAGCTCCCAACGGCCGAGCATTTCTGGTTGGAATTCCAAGGTGGTTTTTCTGAATTCTTCATCCCGCTTTGTGCGAGAAACGAAACCAATTTCCCTCGATTTGCAACTGAACTCCCACGAAAGCTATCTTGAACGTGGGAACCTGAACAACCATCGAGAAGGCAGTGTAACAGCCACAGCCTCCACCGACAACCATCTCTCTTCCGACCACCATGTCCTCCAGTAGCCCATCCAGCAGTGTACCACCAACACCTCCTCAGCGGAAGGGAGCCTTCCGACCCTTCAAGCCTACTTCCTCGAGCTCAAGCAGGAAATCTGATGGACTTTCGCTTCTGATTGTGGCAGCAGAGGCAGCAACAGCAGCCGGAGAGTTTGCTCCGTTCCCTTACATTAAAGGTGCTTGTGGAACATTTGTGACCTTGCTGAAGGCAGTTGAGGTAAGTTTGGTTGTGTTTGTAGGGTGTAGTTAACTAATCTTTTATGGCAGAATGCCCGAAGAAATCAAGAGGATCTAAAAGAGCTTTGCGAGAAGATCCAGGAAATTGTTGATATCCTGCAGGTTCAGATAACCGCCAATGGGGCTGCAATTGCAGTGAGGTTAAAGGACGTGTGTGAGGAATTCGAAAGGTTATTTCTCTGTTGCTGAGTGATTTGGATCCATGTCTCAATCCGATCAGATTTTTACAGGAAATGCTGATTGCAGTTGACAGAATGCAAGCAGAGACTAAAGGTTTCCGTGGTCAAATCAAAGGGTTCATCAAGTCAAGCAGCATTTCCGCTGAAATTGCGGGATATGAGAAGAGGATCCAAGGACTGATATCAGACATCAATGTGGGTCTGTTTCATCCAGCAAGAATGAGTATTCCTTTCTCACCACACTACAGCTCATCACAGGAATTGACACAAACTTCAGAACAGTTAGGATGGAATCCACCCTCAATGCTGTGCATGCCATGATATCCCCAAGTAAAGGATATATCCTCTTGAATCTCTTGATCTCATTGCATTGCAGATCTATCTGCGGTACAAGTACCACAGCATACTAACAATTGCCCCCCTCCGAGCCGAATCTTCCAGGGCAGGGAGGAAATTTTGACCAAGATGCAGGACTATTTTGCACAGGACATGGGGAAACAACATATCTATGTGCTGCATGGCTTGGGTGGTGCGGGCAAGACACAGATTGTTCTCAAATTTATTCAAGAATCCTCTCGGTGAGTTGAAGCCGGAGAAAATGGCGAACAGCCAGTACTCAAATCTCTCTTTTATAGCTTCACCAATGTCTTCTTTGTGGATGCAAGCACAGTTGAAACTATTCAGACTGCCTTCAAGAATATTACAAAACTTCAAAATATCGGAGACTCATCCAGTGATGCAGTAAAATGGCTAGTGGCACAGCATGAAGACTGGCTCCTGTTCTTTGATAATGCAGATGATCCAAAGCTTGACTTGCACAAATTCCTACCTCGGTGCACTCACGGAAACATTGTCATCACATCCCGGAACCCAGCACTGCGGGTTTATGGATCAGATTCTCCTGTTTCTAGCATGGAGGAGGAGGATGCTATTGTATTGCTGCTCAAGAGTGGTGCAGTCAAACAAATCACATCCGGTGATGAGAAAAGAGCGGCTGATATTGTCAAGGTGAAAGAAAACTGTTTCAATTGACTGGTGAAGCTTATGATGTCTCTTCCAGGTCCTGTGGTACTTGCCTCTCGCAATTGTCCAGGCAGGAGCTTTTATTGCCAAATTTGGGGCTCTGAACCAATATCTTGATCTATATGCCAAAAACCACAACAAGCTACTCAGAGAAAAGCCATCGCAGAATCACAGTGATTATGAATGGACAGTATACACAACATGGCAGATGAGCTTCGATCAGCTCAGTCCAGCAGCAGCAATGTTCTTGCAGCTGTGTTCATTTCTTCATCGAGAAGCAATTTCAGAGGATATTTTCAGGAGAGCAGCAGACTATAATTTCCCGTCAGTTGGCCCAGCCAAGGAGGAACTTCAAGAGCCTCTGAAATTCCTGTCACAGTTCCAAGGGCCTGATGGTGAATGGGACACACTTGCATTTTTAACAGTCACCACTGAGATCACATCATATTCACTGGCTATTTTTGCACCAGAAACGAGCACATTTTCAATCCACCCTCTAGTTCACCAGTGGAGCCGAGACATATTAGAAGATCCAGAATCAATATATCACGTCACACACAGCATACTAGGAATGTCCATTGCGAGAATTCCAAGCATACACTCACAACTTGAGAGCCTGAAGTTACTTCCTCATCTTGATGCTGTGATGAAATTCAAGGAACTCGGGGGGCCGGATTTCACATGGAGTTATGGCGTTTTATATTCTTGGGCGAACCAACATGAAGATGGCAAAGCACTGCTTATTTCTGTACTTGAAAGACAGAAGAGGCTTAAAGGTGAAAATGATTTAGATGCTCTCTACCTGATGCAACTCCTAGCAACCATTTATGGTAGCTTGGGTCAGTTGAATCAAGCAGAGGAACTTCAAGTTATGGTGGTTGAGGAGAGGAAGAACATCCTGGGTGTTAATCATCTTGAAACCCTCATCACAATGCTCGACCTGGCATCAACATACTGGAGGCAGGGGCGCTTCCGGCATGCAGAAGAGCTTCAGCTTGTGGTGGTGGAGAGGAGGAAGAGGATTCTGGGAGATGATCATTTGGAGACCTTGAAGGCCATGTACAGCCTAGCAACTACATACAAGATGCTAGGCAAGCTGCAGGAAGCACGGGAGCTTCAGGTTGTGGTGTTGGAGAAGCACAGAAGTATTCTGGGGGACAACCATCTAACAACCGTAGATGTAATGGACCGTTTGGCAAGGACATACACTGCACTTGGTGATAATCAGAAGGCCAAGGAACTGGCAGTTGTGGCGGTGGAGAAGCGAAGGGCCATTCTGGGTGATTATCACCCAGATACTTTATCGGCTATGCGCGAACTGGCATTCATATACAGGAATCTTGGTGACTTCCAGAAGGCCAAGGAATTTAGCTCTGAAGCAATTCATCCTTTGTAAAAACTGAACCTGAATTGGACACGGTGCTCAAGTCAGTACTTCAGGACATGAGTTTGAGATTATTCATTAGAACTGAGGTTACAATTTTTGTGGTTTTCATCCATGAACAATCACATGACAAAGACAAAGAAAAAAGTTTGAATCAATTACCTTTCAGTCAGCTTGGGATTATATTTAGTGTTGAAAATTGGTTGAAGAAAACTTGCTGTGACCCAAGGAAGGGAAGCACTTAAGCTAAGTCAGACCAAGGCCTTTGGATCGCATATTTGTGGAGAAATGCTCAAGCCAGGTACACTAGTAGCAATAAAAAGCAGAAGATAAGAGTGATGTATTGGACGTCGCCAAGGCCTGTTTCTCATGATCGGCAGATGTCAGCAGAGGGTCCAGTCCAGTACGTAAGGGTTTGTCGACGCCGCCGCTGAACGCAGTGAGGGAGTACAAAGAAAAGAGAGCAAATATAATGCTCGCCCAGAGGCCAGTCACACTGATGTTTCTTACTTTCATTTCAAGTATCAACAGCCACTTAAAGAGGGCCGCCGGGCAGCCGACCGCGGGTCAACTTCGGCATCGAGCGTCCACAATGCCGAGTGATCCATAATGGGAGTGCGTTGCATCCCGCCCGAGACGCTGAATTCCGGTATACCTACTATCAACGGTAACACCACCACCGCGAAGGGTAACCCCAGTCCACCCGTCCAGTTTTTTTAGCTACATTGCCCCGAAGCCTCAATCCTCATACCTATTCACCTCCGCTGAATTTGGAAGTCTGCAGCTGCATCCTTATGTGTTTCTTTTTTGTTTCTTTTTGGCCCTCTTCGCTCGACACCTACCTCGCTTTCACTCGGATACGCCGTCCGGTATGATACAACTCGCTGCAACGACTTGCTGCCCTCGTATCCGTACGCACACACCACCCCAGGGCCCACTCGCAAAGTGTAATAAAATGTTTTCTGACACGGGCTCGTGTGCGTTCTTGCAACGGTTGACGCGTGGAGATGCAAGTTTGAAGGCTGGGAAGGTGTGCTTCCATAATTTCTCCCTCCCTATTCTCTGGCATCTTGGCTCACCAATAGGGGAAGTCAAAGCGGTCTCAGAAAACCGATTCCTGGCCGATTTTGACCTCAATTCTCGACCGATTCTGTCGCGAGAATCGAACGAGAATCGGAGGGCTTTGACCGACCCAAATTTTGATCTTGATTCTTGCCCGATTCTTACTGCATTCAAACTTGATTCGTGCCTTAGTTCCTGCTCCAGGTGTCTATCTCCCGATATTATTGGCCAGTAGCAGGTGTTGTTGTCGAGGTGATGAATTGCGGTATTTGAACCTCCAGATAGTTGAATCACAACAACAATTGTGCAGTGATATCATCTTGAATACCTGTACAGTAATCCATGGTCTACAATAATTAAAGCAAGCAATATAAAGTATACAAAGCAGGGGACTTTAGGGCAAGTCCTCCTCCCGAGGAGGAACACCGATTCTGACCGATTCTCGGTTTTGATCGATTCTGGCACCAATTCTGGCGTCAGAATCGGTTCCAGAATCGGTGTCAGAATCGGTCCTAGAATCGGTCCTCTGGACCGCTTTGACTTCCCCTAATATTATATACAGCGGCGAACCGCGAAGCGAAACGCTCAGTGTGCGCGGCAGATTGTGGGGAGTAACGACGAGATTTATGGGACTGGGACTCGGCTAAACCTCGCTTAAGATCGGCTAACGTCGGCTAAGGTCCCGTTAGTGGGACTCGTTGCCCGGTCGACGCGGAGATGGCCGCCTCATCACGGCCATCACTGTATCAAATGTGCCGTGAGGACTTACAATAGGCAGAAAAGCATTAAAGTGTCCTAAAATCAGAAAAGGGCCCCACGCAGTGGGCCCCTGCGGCGAGCGGAAGCCCAGCGGCGAGCGTCAGGGGGGTCCACGGGGGTCTCCCGCGTGCCTCAACAATTGAAAAAACTCGAATTCAACTGAAAAAAAAATACCAAAAGGCCTAAAATGAACTTTTCGCACATGTCGTCAGGCGGAAGGAGGGGGGTCTCTTCCCCCCAGCGTAATGTGGCCAAAACACCGCCTGACACTTACTTTTACACCAAAACAGTGTGAACCGGCACTCAGATGCCGATATTGATGCATTGATCACAACTGATCGAGCTCAGATCAATAGTGGGACTCGGTTATTGTAAGGATCCACCACGTGCTCGCGGCCCTGATCCGCAAATCCCGGCAACTCTCGGTTGCGGTTGAACCACGGTTCAACTTTCTCTCTGTGGTTCAGTCATATGTAGTCATTTCTTTATTCCTAGTCAGTAGGACTCATTAAGAGTCACGTAGAACGGGTCCGTACGATCCTTAGATAGTATAAATACTCACATTAGTTAGCAGTACAGTATTCTGATTTCCAAACACGTAGACTTTACCGACTCAACTTTGGTATCAAGTCTACACCAACAACATCAAGAGTCTCTGTGGATACGACTTTCCGACCAGGAAACTCCGTACCTCACATTTTTTTTGAGTTCATTTTTTTCTCGTGTTTGAACCAATCGGACTGATCATCCGATTGAGCGCTGGCGCACCAAAACCTAGGTTTACCACGCAGACCGTCTCTTGAGATGGTAGAAACGCACTCAACGACGTGTAGTTTGGTGCCGAAGACCGCTCGGACTTTACCAGTTGCCTGGGAAGTGGCCGGAGCCGGGCTGCTGCGGGACGCAGTCCGCAGCCCCGCAGTCTCATTGCACTCGGAGGGTGAAATTCCCGAGGCAAGCGCAGATCACAACGCTGTAGGCGTTGACTCTCCACCTCCGATTCGACCTTCTGGTTTGGACCACGTAATCTGGTTCCAAATGTTCGAGGGCGGAAACGACGAGGCCTTGGATGGAGCGAAATCCGAATCTGAGTTATTAATCAGTTCGGTCGATGGTTCGAGTTTGGACTCACCTTCGGAGGCGAACATTAATTCGCCTGTGGCTTGGTGCAGTAACTCGCCATCGGCGGGGGGAGGCAGCTGCTCACCACCTGTGGTTGAAAGCCATAGCTCACCACCTGCGGTTGAGAACAGTAGCTCACCACTTGTGGTTGAAAGCAGAAGATCACTGCTTGTGGCTGAGAGTGGTAGCTCGCCACCGGCGCGTGAAGTCATCAGCTTACCGCATGAAACGGGTTGGCACACCCAGAAGCGGGGAGGGAAAATTCCCCCGTATGCTGCAGATTTAAGCGATCAGCTAGCGTCACTTGATAGGAAGAATAGTCAATTCTTTCCTGCATGGTTCGAGGTGAGCCAGAATGCCGGTTGTAATGTCGAGGATTATAACCTGAATTTGGATGAAGAGGATTCCGATCTTCAAGAGGCTATAAGACGTTCAATGGGATTCAGAGAGCGGGCAGATTATACGTACTCAGGAGCGGGGGGTGTTCATCTAGTTAGAAGTGAATGCAATAATGTCCCGACTTGGTTTGACCTGAGTGATGACGAGGATCAGCTTGGTCCGATTCCAGATGACTGGAAAGGAGAGAGTTCTAAACATAAGGCAACAGGTTCTCAGCAGGCCATCGGCGAACTCCAAGGGAGAATAAAAATCGACAGTATGGCCGTGAGCGTTGAAAGCGGTGATCGCAAGCCTCAAAAGCGCAATAAAGGAAAGCGCAAGAAGGGCAGGAGAGATGGAAAAAAGACCTACATGCGGTCACCGTCGCAAATTCCAGAGGGCGGGTGGTTTAGACTGTCAACTGAAAGTGTTGATGAAGAAACCACGAGTGACTCGAGTAACACGGAGTCGAGTTCAGATCCCGAGAGTGAGAGTTGGCCAGAGTCTTCAGCCAACTCACATTCAAACGCTGAAAAGAGAAAGAAGCATAAGAATTCAAGTAAAAAGGCAAAGAGGGAGCGCAGAAATCTTAAGAGGGCCATGGTCGGGATTAAACTGAAACCTCCATTTGTTTGGGACGCAAAACCAGACTTGGATGTGTTTGATCATTGGACTTATGAAGTGGATACATGGGTCGAGCTCTGCGGCCTGAAAGACTCGCTTGCGCTCAAGTTGATAGTTAATTTCATGGGGGAAGATGCGAGCAAATTCTTCATGAACCATGTAGCCACGGATCAGAGGCAATGGACCGTAAAGAAGGTCTATCAAGCGCTGTTCGAATATTGCTTTCCTGCGGACTTTAAACAGAGGCTGCGGAAGAAATTAATGAATGCGCACCAAGGCAAAAATACGGTTCGAGAGTTTGTCCGGGATATTCAATCGTTGGCAAACCGCTTTCCAGACGTCACGCAGAGGCATTTAGTTCAGATCTTCTGGGATGGTGTTCGCCAGTACATCCGGGTGAAGTGGCTAGATAATGGCTTGAGCCCGGAAGACTCCAAATTAGAGAAATTGGTCAAGATGGCGGTTCGATTTGAGAGGGCGCGAGAAGCGTTAATTCGCGAGGAACGAACTCGCGAGAGGTCCAGAGTGCGATATAAAGGCGAGACGCTTGACAGTGATACAGAGGCATCGGACAAGGATGAGAGCAGCGGTGGGAGCAGCATTTCAGATGCTGAGACAGGCGCGAGAGTAGATGCAGGCTCTGAATCCGGTCGGTGGTTACCAAACGAAGACCGAAATCGGTTGATGGGAGAAGGAAGATGCTTCAGATGTACTGAGAAGGGGCATATAGGCCGAAATTGTCCGCAGGACAGCGGTTTAAGACCTTCTCAAATGTCGGTGGCGGCGGCGCGGTATCAATACTCTTCGGAGGATTCGGAACATTCGTCCGAGCATAACGGTCACGAGAGCACAATAGACGATGAGGATGAGAAAGAATATGCCGATGAGAGGGCTTATTTGTCCGAGGATGATGAATCAGGCGCGCGTCGCGCGCAGCAAGAAGAAGAAGGTTCATCGGGAGAAGAGGACGGCAGCTTCGAGGAATCCGACGATGCTTGGTGAAGCGGATCACCCAAAAGCGGTCCTAGTCCGGAGCAGTGGTGTCTTCAGAGATGATCCCTATGGGATCCTCGAGGGCGAATGTAAGGATCCACCACGTGCTCGCGGCCCTGATCCGCAAATCCCGGCAACTCTCGGTTGCGGTTGAACCACGGTTCAACTTTCTCTCTGTGGTTCAGTCATATGTAGTCATTTCTTTATTCCTAGTCAGTAGGACTCATTAAGAGTCACGTAGAACGGGTCCGTACGATCCTTAGATAGTATAAATACTCACATTAGTTAGCAGTACAGTATTCTGATTTCCAAACACGTAGACTTTACCGATTCAACTTTGGTATCAAGTCTACACCAACGACATCAAGAGTCTCTGTGGATACGACTTTCCGACCAGGAAACTCCGTACCTCACAGTTATTTAGCCGAGTCCCAGTCCCATGACTCTCGTATATACTCGATTGTGGGCTAGGTCTGGCCTCAATCGACGCGTTTGTTAGGACGGGTCGACTCTACGACATCCGGGCTACACTCTGGTACAAAGAAGCATAGGATTTCGTTATGTATTCGAGGAGAACGAGGCGACTTTTGCCGGGAGGCCAAATTTGGCCCATTAACGGCATAGCGAAACAATACAAAACAACTCAATCTGCCGGTGTTTGGTAGCGTAAAAGGCCATTAAATTCATATGAGGTCCTGCGGGACTGAAGTACACCCCCTCAACATATTTTGGCTGTTATCAGTTCCGTCAACAGTTTGATTGAAGTCCTAAAAATGCGCCAAATGATGCTCTCAAAGAAATTGCGCTGTGCGGGCAAGGGGGTACCGGCATTCAAACCGGCGACTAAGGGCTGGTTAGTTAGTCCGGCCGCCAGGCCAGAAAAAAAATCTTTGACCACCACTTTTTTGGCCACGAACAGTCTTTTGACCAATGCCAGGGAGCTCAAGTTGGCCCTCAGAGTGCTGAATACTCTTCAGATGGCATGTTTCCTACCTGCACCTGCTGCCTCAGTAGAAGTCCATATATGGTAACCGAAATGATAAGTCGGGAAAGCTCAAGAATTGTTTTTGGAAGGTTGTTTCTGGAGGGATTTCCCTCCAATTGGTGTCCTACATCGAAAAAGAGCTCACCCTGGATGGTGAACATTGATTTTGCACTTACCGGCGACTTGAACACGTAACAAATTACCATATATGGTGCGTGGGAACGTGACGTTAGTTAGTTAGTCCAGCGACCGAGTTGGAAAAAAGAAAAACGGCCCTATATATTTTTTTAGAATGCCGGTACCCCCTTGTGTGCGGGCGCAAAATGATGGTTTCACCCAATTCCTTCGGCACACCAAAATTTATTGAAGAGGAGGCTCACCTCCCAAAATTTTGAGCCTATTCGAGCCCTGCGGCGTATCAAACGGGCCGGTGTTTCGCTTCCACGTGACGTTTCGCTTCGCGGTTCGCCACTGTAAATGATTGTAAGTGGCCGGCGAGCGGCGGGGCACAAACAGGCTTGGATATGCTTGTTGTTGGATTTTTTACCAGAGAAGCAGGTATAATAGCAATGATTCACTGGCAGAAGGCACTTTTGCGAAACTTTTGCTCTTACTTTGCCGTTGCCAATTATCATCTGAAGTAATAACACTCCCAACGTCAATTTGGCTTACTGTGATTTGGGAATGCCGACAAGTCTCCCCCGTGCGTCCGAGCGTTAAGCCAATCTCAATTTTTTTGGTGGCGATAGCACCGGGCCGGGTGACAAGGGTACGTAGCGGAAATGACGACATTCACGTGTTGAGCAAACGGCACGTGTCGTTTGTGCGGACATTTTTGGTCTGTAGAGCACAAAAGAACTAACGTTCTGTTTGTGAATGATGGTAAGTGGCCGGCAAGCGGCGGGGCACAAACAAAAACGTCACCCTGATGACAAAGGGTCACGTTTTGTGCATGGCACGTGCAATTGATGGGGACATTCTCGGTGGACTGAGCACAAAAAAAAACTAAAGTTTTTGTTTGTGAATCACACTTTCACTCTTTTCGTCACATTAATTGTAAGCTTAGTGTACTGTGTCCTCGGTATTTCAACCCTCCTCTCACCATGCAAGTAGTTTTCTTCTCTCTCTCCCCACTACACTCTGGCTGACACTCTGCCCTAAGTATTCACGGCCACCGCTGCGATTTTTCCCTCATGGTAAGTCTTTCTATCGGCTCTCCGAAGCTTGAACTTGTAGCTGCGTATCCCGAGGTTGTATTGCGGAAGTGCCTACGACTCACTCGTCACCTCAGGTTTAATAATAAGCTCCATTGTGAGCCAGGTCCCCGTTGGTACCACTCAGGAATGTCGTGCTCATGGTATGTATTTACTATTCGCTCGTCATTTTCTCAAGCTGGTCTTGAGTTCGGGTTTCTCGGGGAAGTTGGAACTCCATGTTCTCGTTGTATTTCGACTTCAGCTGTGTTTTTTGGACCTCTGATCTCAGATAAAACTCCGGCCCAGGTCACTTCAATTCGTTTCCTTCTTCTCTTCGTGAACAAAGGTCGGCCAACCAATCAGACTCGGATTAGCTAGTAGTTATACAACTAACCTTCGTGAGTCCTCCTTCGTTCTCATTCATTGGTTTCTGTACTGAGTTTCCGCAATTTAAGGCTTTCAGTGATTATGCTATAACTCTACGGCACACCATACCTTCCTTTGAAGAAAGGGACTACTTGGAAAATGCCGAAGGAAAAAATGCGCCTTAACTGACCGTACGAACCCTGAGCCTGGTACCTGCGATAGAGCACAAATTCAAAAACACGGACCGGCTCGTAGCGCAGGACTGCGTTGAGTGGTTGGCGGCGTTTCCACCCGTTTCCAGCAGTTTGGAACCGGTTCGATTCCGGTATGGGTCATGTTCGTGGTTTCCTTGGAAGTTTTTGCCTGAGTTGCGACGCCAGGTACATCATATAACGGGCCCATGGCTTATTGCTGTGGATCCGATGCCAAAACGCGCTTTTCCAGGAACCTGCACTGACGTGCGCGTTCGACTCTGGACACTTGCATCTGTGCCATTTGCGCCTATAGACGGGATATAACGGGGTGATGCATCCACCAAACAGCGAGGGTGGCGCTGGGATTCGCAATGAGGACACGAAAGCCACTGGAGCGGAGAGAAGCGCATCGCGCGGGATGAACAACGGCTTTGGGGAGCCACAAAAAACATGGGCAGACGTGAGTGGCACCACACAGCGGTCCCGAGGTACCCAGAACGACGCCAGTTTGGGAAGTATGACATGCCTAGCAGTAGTAGGAGCTGATGCAAATGAGCTGGAGAACACCCTGACACCGCCCATTTAGTTAGGCTGCACCAAGTCAGAGCGGTCGAGGTCACGGAGACGATGCGCATGCGCAGGCGAGCTCGTCATGACATCGAGAGTTGACATCGAAAGAAAGTAACCTGCGTCGGGAATTCAAGGTGAGGGGACACAGAAGATCTGGCCTACGCCTCCCCCACCCTGACATTGCCTAATATGGAAATGATAAGACCTTTATCAAAGATAAGGCCCAAAAGGGAAGCTCCGAGCACTGGTTAGCGGTCTATACGAGTTGATTTCACTATTTTCCATCAGCCTCGTCGCTGAGCGGTTACGCCGCCGGAGACGGATATGTAATATAATTTTTCCGGTTACTCGTTCGAATCTCTGAAAGCGCGTTTCACGTACACTAAAATATTTTTGCCTTGCGCTCCGCGCAGCGGGCCCAGCGGCGAGCGCAGCACCACGCAGTGGGCCCCGCGGCGAGCGCAGGGGGGGTCCGCGGGGGTCTCCCCCGCGCTTCAGTAGTCATAAGCTTGAAATCAACTGAAAAATCACAAAAAAAGCCTGTTTTCGAAATATTAACATGCCGTCAGGCAAAAGGAGGGGGGTCTGGGGGGAACCCTGTTCCCCCCGGCTTTCACCCAGCTCAATAACCCACCAAAAGTGCCTATATACGCTCAAATACTTCATATCCGCCATCTCTGACTTATGCCGGCATAAACGTAACTGATAACGTCACGTGGATGTCAGGGTGGGGGAGGCCAAGGGGCGTTACACAGAAGGAGATAGATAAGCAGCCATTTTCGCCAAGATTTCGCGTAAATTCACGCCAAAGTTGCAGAAGTTTCCACGGACAAGAAAAAGAGTGGGAACAAGCATCAGCCCCAGAGATCCACTGTAAAGCAAGATGCGAAAAGGAGGGTCGACGCTCGCAAGTCGCGGAAGTCCGGACCGCAAGTGATGGGATCAATCTGGGCTTGCTCTCTGCCGTCATGTTGCCTCTGCCGTCCGCTCTGTGAGCTTCAAGACTCGTCGGACTTGCGGTCAAACTGCCGCTTGCTGACCAACTCCGAAACCCAAACCCTGGATATCCTGTCTCTGTGGAAACTCAAGAAAACTTACGAAATTCAAGGTCCTGGGTCCTTCTGCGAGCAAAACACTAAAAGGAATGTCTTGAAGGCCGCACTAGAATGTATCTACCTATATTTGGCCGCAAGTAAACCTCGGAAACCCATGCCGTCGCGCCCTCATGATCGCTGCTCATCGCTGGAGCCTGGCATTTCATCCAAGCAAGCATCTTCAAAATCTGATCGTTACCGCCCGTTTCTGCCCCAGAGTCTGGAACGCTATGTGCCGCTTTATCGACGGTGCTGAATATTCGAATTTCTTGTAAATCTTGGTCCTGGCGTTCCGAAAATACGACTCGCTCGTTTCCTCTTCTTCCCGCATCACTATCGAGGTTCGTGCCTTCAGACTTGTTTTTCCGTCTTCGAAAATATCTGGTGGTTCAGTTCAGCGGGCTACAGTAGGTGTTTTAATGCCATATCCGGAGTCCACTGCCCTCAAATGTGCTCAATTTTGCGCTCTCGCCAAGATCATACATCGCTACAACGCCAAGCGACTCGTTCGACGCCCAGCATCGCAAACCTCGCTTTCTAAGATGTTTCCTGATCACAGAGATAGGTTCTGCGCGGCGGCGGGATATTTTACCCTCAACTGCGAACACCTCTCTTTCCGGCGGCATCCCGTTCGTGCTTGTGTCCTTCCAAGGCCTGCGAGGATCTACGAGGATGTTCTGAGGGTCGGACCACCACGTCTCTGACAATTTTCCGCCATCAATAAGCCCACCTCACAATTAGGCGGCATTCCTCCACAACCCCACCCATCTTGCTGCTATTTTATCGAACGCACAGGCGATTCCCATCTTTGTAATACCTCCGAGCATTGCGAACCTCAAGTCTTGCTCTTCAGGCTATCCCGAAAAAATATCTTCTACAAATCAAAAACTCGCGTCTTCAAATCTTCGAGCTCGCTGTTCCTTCAAGTCTGTGGCCGCACTACGATGCATCAGCTCGGTTTCCTGCTCGTCGCCACTGCCGTGTCCTTGCTTAAGACTTCCTCCTCAATTCACATTGGCCCATTTTAATCCCCCGTATTCGGAGTCCATGCCCTCAAGCGTACTTGATTCTGTACCTTCACGGCCCGCATAATGAATGCCTACACTGCCCGTGATTCGTTCGACGCCCAGCACCGCTGCCAATGCAACTCTAGATATCGAAGAACCCCAGTTCCAGGCAAACGATAACCTTTCATCTGGAGTTCTCTATTTCCCAGCTCTCGTCCACTGATCAATATTTCCAATCTCGCGCTCCAACGGCGCCATCTAGGGACATTTACGCACGATTTCGAGTGTTTCGAGGCTCCGAGTCGGACGTGGGGGAGGAAATTCTGCCAACCGCTGCAGAATCTCCATTGCAATACATCAACACCTCGCGGTTACGCAGCTCCGGGGCCTGAATTTTCGCGCCCATAAATCTCGACTCCCGCAAACCCCGGGCCTATCGTAGACACGCAAGTTGAAACTCGCACCATCGATCCATATAGTCCATGGCCAACAATTTCAACAGCAGATCTAGGCTCATCGGAGACCATACTGTGCACCGTATTCTGCGCTTCAACTTCCCTCTCAAGCCACTGTCTGTTACTTCGAGCTGTTTCATCTAATACTTCAGTTGTGCCACCGACAATGTTGTCAACATATGTACCAGAAACCGATTATCTCCTGATCGCGAGTCACCATCTTTTCTCTCGCACATCAGCCTGACATGCGAATGGAATGAAACACTGCTGGATCCTAGCACGAGAGACGCTTTGTCGCATTCTTCATCTTTTGTTCGCTCTATAACTGACTCCACAGAATGAAAAGTAGTAGCTCTCCTGACTATCTATCTGACACCAATTTTTTTTATGGTTTCCTGCGCTCAGCAATTTCTCGAGAATTTGACTTGCGGGAAGTACCGCCTGCATGTTGTTGCTGCTCAAAAACTTAGTGCCGTCTGCATCAAGTCCACGAGAAGAAAAACTGGTCCAGTCCAAGCGTTAATTCGAAAAATTACCCCAGCTTCTTGTCCCCGATAATCAGAACTTTGAATTAGGATATGGCCGGAATCATGCAAAGAGGCGAGGGTTTATTTGAGTATTATTATATTCAGAGTCGTTGAGGGGAATGTGCGGGCGATGGAGGGTACAGTAAAGCATGAAGGAAGGGAAAGAGAGTCCTCGCGAACGGTAGATAAAAACAAAGGGCGACGCGAACGAGGAAGCGGAAGCGCGACGCCAACGCGAACGCGAAAGCGGGAACGCGAAAGCGGGAACGCGAAAGCGGGCGTCGATACGCATGGAGGGGTAGAAGAAAAATAAAAAACACCTACTGTTCCACCCGCATACAACGCCCCCATCTGCACCTGCAACGGCCTCGCCGTCCTTCTCGTCATGAGTCGCGGCACGGACGTCATGGCCATGTCGATGATTTTGGTGTGAGGGTTTTGCGCCGCGTTTGACGAAGACGAGGATCCCAATTTCGAAGCCGATGTTGATGAGGTTGCTGGCGATGAGGATGATGACAAGGCGGATGACAAGGCGGAGGGAGAAGAGGAGGTAGAGGTAGAGGAAGGGGCAGTGGGCGGGGACGCCGCCTTGCCTTTTCCTTTGCGCGTCGTTGGGGTCGTGTGCGGCTGAAAGAAAAATAACGTTAGTCGGGGATGGTACGACACGAGAGAAAATTGAGAGCGAGGAGGGAAGAAGAAGAGCAAAGGAATGAGAAAGAGAATGAATCCCGGAGCATCCTGGACGGCCTCCGCACCGCCCGCGCTTCGATGTAGAGTCGGGCTCGCGCCTCGATGTAAACTCGGACGAATCATGCAGGATTAGGCGCAACCGGCGCCTATCGCCCCAAGGGCGCGAGGCAGCCGTGGGCATCGACGCGCGAGGCAGGACGATACGGATGCCCGTAAGAGGACAAAGGCGATGCGCGCCATCGCACGCCAGGCCAGATGTGCAGGTCCTCCGGCCCAAAAACACCGCGACAACGACGAAGACGAAAACAGAAGGGAAAGAAAGCTCCGGCAAGATGCTAGGCGGTGTCTCCACCGCCCGCGCCCCAGTCCAAATTCGACGCCAGTCATGCATAATTCGTCGCCTATTGCCCCAGGCACACGAGGCGGATGTGGGCGTCGCAAAGAGGACATCGGCGAGGGGCGGCGCGAGCGCGATATGGATGAATCGATACACCGACGAGTCCGCTGCATCGCAGGCGGACATGCGTCCTGCTGCCCGCACCCGAAAAGCCCCCACCAACGAAGACGAAGACGAGAATCATAAAAGAAAAGGACGAAGGAGTATCCTAGACGGCCTCCCCGCCGCCTGCGCCCTGCACCCTAGTCGGGACGAGTTATGCAGGATAGGCGCCCTCGGCGCCAAATATCGCGAGGGGCACCAGGCGGATGTGGGCGTCGCCAAGAGGGCATCGACAAGGGCCGGCGCGAGCGCAATATGAGGGAATGCCCACGAATCCATAGATGGACAGACGAGGCAGCGCATCGCAGACCAGGAGCAAACGGCCTCCTGCCTTCGCGCAAGGCGAAGATGGGGCAAACGAAAACGAAAACGAAAACAATAAGAATGAAGCTCGAAGGAAGAGCCTGGACGTCCCCACAACCGCCCGCACCTCGATGTAGCGTCGGGCGAGGTCATGCAGGCGCCACCGGCGCCTAACGCCGCGAGGGAGACGAGGCGGACGTGGGAGGTGCAAAGAGGGCACCGACGTGCAGGCAGGACGATATGAATTTCCGTCAAAAGAGAGAAAGACGAGTGCACGGCGTTGCGCATCGCAGACCGGGATTAAGCCGGATATGCAGGCGTCCACCCTCCTGCCTGGACCCAAAAGCACCGCGCCAACGACGAAGAAGACGAAAATCATAAAAAAACGTCGAAGGAGTATCCTCAACTGCCTCCCCGCCCCCCGCGGCCCAATCCCGAGTCGCGACGAGTCACGCAAGATAAGCACCACCGGCGCCTAAGTGGCGAGGGCCACGAGGCACATGTGGGCATCGCAGCAGCGTCGCCGAGAGGGAGGGGACGGCGACATATTAAGCCCCGTGGATGGACGCGCAGACCCGGGGACATATAATGGAACGCACACACTTGAGCCACCTCTGCGTCTCCGCACGACGCCACGCCCACCGCGCGCCTCCCTCGCCGCCAAGAACGCCGAGACGAGAAAGGGTCGACACCCCGCCTCCCAAAAAGGCAAGCCTCCGCGCCACGTAAAAACGCCCACCACACGCAACGCAAATCCCCCTTGACACCCCGACAAAACACGACACGAGAGAAAACGAACACACACCTCAGCCGGACACCGCACCCGCGAGCGCTTGCGCATCCCCGCCTCTGCCAGGTCGGGGCTCTTGCGCTTCTTCGTCACCGCCACCGTCGGAGCCGCATCGAGGGTCTTGCGAGTCGGGGTCGGGGTGGGGGTCGGGGCGCTGGGCCGTTGTCGGAGGATTCGCGCCGATGCTGATGGAGAGGGTGTGCTGCTGGATGGGGAGGGCCTGAGGACGGCGCGCGAGGTGGATGCGATGGGCGTGCTGGGTACCGGGGCGAGCGCAAAACGGGCACTGCGGCGCGGACTGACTCCGCGTCGTGCATGTGTATCCTCTGCGCCGGTGCTCTGCCCAAGCGGACTCTTGGTGCGAGGCGGCATGTGCGCCACGCTGTTTCTTCCTTCCTGATTAAGTCTTCCTTCTTCTTCCGGTAATCTTGTGCTGTATCCTGTATTATCCTATCCTGCTTCTACGCGCGTTGGGTATCCTCGTCGTGCGTAAGGTCGTTTCGTTCTTCGCTTGCTTCTTTGCGACGGGGCGACGGGAGTGTACTAGTTGTTTGGGGCCACTGCTCCGCATGGCAGTACGAGTCCTCTTGTGCCTCATGTTACGTCACGTTGACATAGTTCCGAGATGATCCGATAGATTACTTATAGTTCCATCGATGGTGTCTCAGCGTTATTTTCTGTTTCGCCAGTCCCTCGAAAATAACTGGATACTTTGGAGATACCAAATTCATTATGGTTGCCAACAAATCCCAGCTTTGACAAAGTTTTTGATTTGGGAAACCGTCGCTTCAAGCTGTTGATTAGGAGACCCCGGACCACCGCACATAAGAAAATGTCGATCTGCTACCGCTGCGACGTGTCTGGCTGATCAGACGCGTTTGGACCAGGTTCAGAATAATGTGATGAGTAATTTGACGCGTCCAGGACGCGTCAATTGAGGTGCGCATTTGAGTTAATTCACCAACTATTGATGTTCTAGTTCTACCATTGACACTAACATTCATTATTTATTACGCGAAACTAGCCCACTCTTCTACTGAAGAAACTATGGGAAAGGCAGGTGGGCGCTCGAGCTTTGCCTTACATTGGCTATACTTATGCTGTATTTCGAGCCATCACTCCAAAGGCTTGGATGGTTTCATTTTTAATCTTTACTGATCAGGTTTTCAGATCTATTCAGTCTCTCGCAGTTCAAAATGATAGTTTACAACACCGAACATAGATACCTACATACAAAGTACGTGAACTGCTGTCATAGCTATACCTGGCCTACATACAGCGAAAATAATGACTTTCATCAGTCAAAAACTGGCAGGTCGTACCTACTACCTCGCCAGTTGTAGCCCTAGTTCAATCCACAGCACTTGTGATTGCAGTCGATGATCACTTAACAGCAACTTAGTTGGGTTGGAGTCATGAGTGCTCGGGATTCTCTAGCCCCAGTGTGCTACTATAGTCTATAATTATACTAAACGGTTCACCTAAGATGTTGACTAAGTAGCCGATGGTACGTCTACATGCGGGTTCACCAACTCAAAATACTGTTAACAGTTCTATCCCGAAGGGACATGAACTCAGGGTCTGGATTTAGGACCAGGGTGTGTTCTCACATATGTCTGCTCACATTTTTTTGTTGAATTCAGTCTCCTCAAATGTTTCCGCGCCACAAGGGTTTCTCCATGAAACTTTCCAGCAGTGTTTAACAGACGTGCTATATCAGCAGTATCTTCGTTCATCCGTCGGTTCATTTCGGCATCAGTCACTTGGACTCTAGGCCCGTTCGTGTTTAAACTCTGTGTTGAAGCCATGTAGCCCTATTCAAGTATGGATTTGACGTCGTTAATTCCGGGTCCATGGGGTGTTCCTATATGCCTGTGAAGCCAGGTGTCTATTGGGTTTAAATATTATTCAATTCTTCTGCATGTTATTAGCCTCCAGATTGCCGCTGTGGAGTTCAAAGATGATTCTTCAAGTGAACTCGACCCGGACCGGGCTTAACTCGAACTTGAACAATCCAACCTAGCATTCTGAGTTGAGTTGATTCAACGAAAGTGCATCACTTTTGAGTGAATGCAACTGAAAGCGCACCTGGGAACCTCTAGTCTGACGGTCCGTCCCGCGTGGCCTGTGTACGTTCCTCACTTTGCTAAAGGGAGGCATATTCATAATAGGGGTGGATTTGCGTATATTTATCTTAACCTTCCGACAGCGATCCGACGCACCGAGCTTCGACCGCTCGGCCGGCTGAGTCGGCACCCTTTCCAATGTCAAGCTTTGCCTCTGCCGTACGAGCTGCTGTAAAGGACAAAACTCATGAAGTAGAGATGTTGAGAAAGACGGGAGACGACTGAAAGGTGATGGCAAAGCTCAGGAAGCAACTCACGTGAAGTAGAGATGTTGAGAAAGACGGGAGACGACTGAAAGGTGATGGCAAAAGCTCAGGAAGCAACTCACGTGAAGTAGAGATGTTGAGAAAGACGGGAGACGACTGAAATTTGATGGCAAAGCTGAGGAAGCACAACACGTGATGTAGAGATGTTGAGAAAGACGGGACACTACTGAATTTTGATCCCAAATTTTGGCGGAGTAACCGCCGGAAAAACGATTCCTAAATTAGCATTTAGGACTCGTAAAGCTGACTTGACAGGATGCTTTTGCCAAACGCACGCAAATACCAAACACCGCTCGGCGCGGGGATGACTCCGCGCCACGTGCCCCTTGACCACCATCTCCATCTTAAATTCGCCTTGCCGACGGGCCTGCCTCCCACTGCGCTGGCGTTGAGCTGAGGGAGGAAGGACGCGACGCGCATTGTTGACTCGACACCGCGGTATCGTGATCGCCAATTCCCAACTCGGGACCCGCTGTACGTCAAACGATTTACCCCAACAATTCAATCCAGCCCCTTCCGGCTTCGACGCACGCAGATCCCCCCTTTTGGCTTTTGCGAGTGCGTCAACGTTCGTGATCCGCTGCCCGCAAGACGAAACGGGAAAAGAAAGTACCGCATTGGGCAAGAGACCTAAGCAGGTGATCGCAATTCATTGAATCCGAGTCAACGACACTTGGCACTATGATCGGCCGGCGGTTTTATTGGGGGTGCGCATGCAGTGATGGTGAAGGTTTCCAGAACCGTCGTATCTTCCGATATACCGTTGGCCCGTACGTCGTGAACTTAAGTTTGCTTCGTCGACCTCAGTAACGTACTCCCCCTCAGCCCAACTCAACTCAACTCCGACGGTGATAGTAGGTAAAAAATCAGTTGTGTTCTAAACTTTATTCCCTATCACTGATATGATATCCCCACACCGCACATAGCGGAATTAATTCCCATTCTGCTCGCGGGTGTGCCCTCTGTTCCATCGTCCGTACCTTCTACCGTGATCGCAAATTCCCGTTGTACGTCAAACGATTGACCCCAACACGCAACACAGCCCCTTCATTATCCACGCGGATCCCCCTTTTGGCTCTTGCCAGTGCGCGGAACTCGTGATCCGTACTTTCTTTTCCGTTTCGTCTGCAGACAACACCCAGCTGCCAGTGATCCGTGCAATTCATATCCAACTCGGGAGGAGGTAAGAGGTTGATCGGAGGTTTTACTTGCGCCGATGGTTCCGAATTTCTACTTAATATACGTGGTCCGTGAACCGTCTTAACGGTCGTCGACCTCAGTAACGTACCCAACTCAACTCCGACGGTGATACGTAAGTAGTAGAAACCGGTCGTTCGTATTCTAAACCTTATTTCCCTATCAGTGATATCCCACACCGCAGATAGCGGGATCAATTCCAATTCCAATTCCGCTCGTGGCCGTCCGAGGGTGTGCCCCTGTCCCTGGCCGTGAACAATTAAGTGTCTGTCCTTACATCACTGATACACATCCCACAGAGCATTGACAGACGCCAACCAAGACTCGCTTGTTGAAGATCGATTAATCGTACACATGTACTTGAGCGTAGAGGCCAAAAAAAAACCCCCGCCTACACTGTCTTCCCCATAACCAATCCATGCCCACTCAACATATCAAAATGAACAAGCGAGGTATGAACACCCAATCCCCAATCCAACTCCACTCAGATAAATAATATTCAGCCTGCTCCTAAATACACCAGTGCACAAAGCATCATGGTTGAGCAAGCAAGTTCCGTCGACTTCGTGGGGCTCGCGGCGTCATTGGGAGATTTATTTCCGGAACCATATAAATATTGCGTTCGGCACGGGCCTCCCGCGGGTCCTGATGCGCTGACCCGTACCCGTGCAACCCCGCACGGACCCGCATGGTTTTCGTGTAACATCGAACACAAAATACTCCAACTCACCAAGAAAAAGAATGAGGTTTTTTTTCTGGGCGAGGGAGACATTACAATGTTATTCGACACGGGGAAGGAAGCACCGCGTACTTTGTTGACTGATTTCTCACGGAAGCGCCGGTGGTCAATCCCGAGGCGAACGCAGGAAGCGCTGATCATGAGGAAGTTGAGACTCTCCAACCGGGTGCATAATTTGAGTGGGAGGGATCGATATCTGATACTGAGCTAGTACTGTTGAAGAACCACAGGGTGCAGTCCACGCGGGTCCCAAATCGAAGCTGACGATGGATGGGGGAGGTTGACCCGAGTCGCGCCATTATTAATTTTCCCGCGGTTGGAAGTGGAGTGGTTGAACATTGACAAGGGTCGAGATGGGCCGAATCAAAATCCTCAGCACGTTGGCAGGAGGCTCTTCGCTCAGTTGCGCTCCTGGTGTAACGGTAACATGCAGCACTCAATGATAACCGCTGAATCGGGGGTTCAACTCTCTCAGGGCGCCTACACATTTATTGATGTTTTTCCCCCGAGTAGCTACTAGCGTCGGCCCAACACTGAACTTTCCCGGAAAGTGAAATAGAACATGCACCCACACACTTAGCCGGTGTCTCGGAATAGCAAGCAAGTATTACTTAGTGCACATCATCAGTTTGGCGAGCTCAGGAAGTCAAAACACAGGTTACTGAGGTGTTGCCCATACTGTACCATTACGTTCAAATCGTAAGGGGGAGTGACGCGTGACCGGTTCAACCAATTCGACATTTCGACACCCGGCCCAAAGACGCGTGACAACGGCAAAAATTCGATGCAGCCCCCAAATTTTGCAGTTGTGTTGAGGATGATTCCCTGGGTAGCTAGATATTATTTGAGGAGTTTTGTGACTCCTTTTTGGGATTTTCTCGGGAGTTTATTTCACAAGTCATTTTCGGGCCAGAAACCCAACCAAGCGTTGAAATTCTGAAGTTCCAGGCGTAAAGGGTTCAGGAAATGGTCGAAATTCTCCTCACTAAGGGAGGGAACACAAGGCCTTATTTTTACTGTTCCACCGGAATTTTTGGCAGCGTGACCAACCGTTGGACCTACTGTAGTATTACGACCACTAGTTCACGGGGTGTCACCCATCACCACAAAAGTTCACTGGAATCAAAGTTCACGCCTCGGCAATCAGCCAACAATTCCTATAAAAGGTAATCCGGCAAATGCCGGAGCGAAATTTTGCAATTTCTAGGCCTATTTGGGCCTGGAAAACTCATTGTCACCGTCACCGAGCTCAATTAGTTCAGTTCACAGGTCTCCGTCACCCGTCACCTGAACTAGTGGTCGTAATAGTACAGTATTCGATCCCGGCCTCCGTGACGCGTTACTGCGATCGAAATTCAATATCGACAGTGGGGTGCGTGACACGTGACTGTCGATTTGAACGTAATGGTACAGTACATTTGCCGCTCCATTTTGTGGTGCAAACGGCCACATATAGCTAGCTAGCCACCGGCGGCTACGTCAGGACACTGCCATCCATTTTGTACAATATAGAGCTGGGCGCGGAAGGCACAATTCCTCACTAGTGCTGTCCAGATATGATATTAATATAATTTTTGGTGTGTATCATATTATAACAATATCATATCATGGTGGTCAGGGTCGTATCATATCTGTAACATATGATCGCATATTATTACTCCATATTACTCCATATTATGATATTACTCCATATTATGATATTACTCCATATTATGATATTACTCCATATTATGATATTACTCCATATTATGATATTACTCCATATTATGAATATATCAAAAATATAATTTTCATATGGGTCAACTGCCCTGAACCTGGGATTTTTTGACCGAGGTGGAATACACACCGGGTTCCTGGCCTTTCCAAATGCCTCTGCGGGTGCTATACCTTACTTTAAACCCACAATTTGCCTTGGTACAGTAAGTCTGAAATTTTGAATCCCCTAAAACTGAAGATTCTCACGGTTGTTGATCTTCAACCTCAACCATCAGTTGCGGACACAAATAATTTCATTCTGGCATAGGGGGTTCCATGCCTGAAAAAGATCAGGAAGAGCACCTGCCTCCAAAGTATCCTCGTCGGCGGCTACATCCCAGGCATGATATAAAAATAATACGCATAATACGGGCCTGGCGTATCGTAACACATTAATATTGTATCGTATTATAACATTTCATAACACATTCTTGGGCAGCACTATTCCTCACTATTCCATTGATTGACCTCCTGTCTAGATTCTTTGAAAGGAAGAATGTTGAACGACGCGATGATTATGAGCCACAGGCTCAATAAATGTACACTGTCTATTCCAAGGTCTCCTCTTGTAACGCGCGAAAAGCACCCCAAAGTCGCGACATGGACTCATCAACTTCTTTGAATCTCTTCGCGTCAAGCGTACCCCCTTCATGAAGCTCTTCATCAACTCCTGTAGGCTTTGGCTATTCATCTTGCGCTCTTCAGGCACTGTTTTTTTGACCTTTTGGTTTCGTCCCAAAAGGACTGACTCAGCAAGTAGATGAGAATTTGGCAAAAGGACCCTACCGATTCAGTGTCATCGGATACATCCCCAACGCGAGCCATGATAAAGTGTACATTGGAGTCGCCAAGCTCAGCAACGACGAGCTTCATGCGAACATCGACCATTTTTTGTATGATTCTGTTGATGCACTGAATCATTTTCTCTCCAATCTTGGGCTGCGTCTTCGCCCACAGCGGGTTCCACGTTTCCCATACCGCCCTCCACATCGGATCTCTGGTCTTGTGATGTTTTACCTTGTCCTCAGTGGCCGCTACCACTGATTTGGCGGCTGCCAGTGCACCGTCCCGCGCGGCATTCCATGTAAAGTCCATAACCCGTCTGTTGGATTCGTCTAGTATTCCGTGCCCATAGTCCGCCAGGTCTTTTGAAATCTGATCAAGACTGGCATCCTGTTGTTGAATTCTTTGAATATGCGACTCCCAATATTGGTGCTGCCAATCATTCCACTCCGGATTTTTCATCACATCCCTCGCCGCTCGTAAAGCACCATGCAACACAGCATTCCAGACGGCGTGGAATTGCGCGTTTCGCCTTCCAAAAATGGAATTCTTGAGGGTGGGATCTCCAACTTCCGTTGCCAGTTCTAGAGAATCGATGTCACGTAGACCTCCTTCGCTGGTGAGAGCATTGAATATGTTTCCCCCTTGCTCGCTGAATATCATCTCTGTCCTGACTGCGTACACGATGATGTCGTGCAGCTGATTGAGCCAAAGATATCTATCCACCAAACGAGGTGTGTCGTGCTCAATCAGAGCATTCTTGCACAGGCTGACAGTGGTGCTTCGAAGCATCTCCGACACTTGTTTCCCCAACCGTTCCCCCAGTCTGCGATGTAGTGGAGCCCTCAAGGCTTGTCTCGCTCCGAAGCGTATGACGCCGACTGGCAGGACCCATAATGCACGAGACAAGATATGTATGCCTCGCTGGATCTCGGGACCAGCGGTCTTGCGAAAGATTGTCATCGCATCAATGACGGCGTCCAGCAACATATTGAGGAACTCTTCCACAATGAATGTCGACAGCTCCGGTAGGGAACCCTCCACGCGCTGCTCCAGTGTTTGACCCTCGAGCGGGACCGCATATGGCAGACCGTCTAGATGCAATCATCAAGATGGTCCACGAGAAGAAGAAACAGTTGTGGGTGAGAAGGGTGTAGTTCATCAGGAAACACCTCTTTTGGCAAAGAGGCCAGATTACCCCTAAATTAGGGAGAAAGAGGTCGGATTACCTTGGTTGGGTTGGTTAGCTTTCTAGTGACGTTGGAAATAAATTAGCAGTAATTGAAGCTTATTTAGCTACCAGTACCCAGAATTATTCCAGGCTTTGCGACTGAAGAATCCACGCATTTGAATCGGAACTGGGTGTATATTCATTCAAATTACTACTTACATCGACTACTACATATACGAATACAGAACTGGCCCACCCCGGTCTAAATTCAGTACCCTGTGAGGGTCCCGAGAGCTCAAATGTATGGTGTGTATCTGAAGAACGGTTAGGATAAAGGATGTCAAACAACACAACAGCACCTACCGAAATTTCAACCACTGTCGCTACTCGGGCATGCAAGCGGGCGGGGCGGGTACATACACGACTTGATGGTGCGGGGTTTGCGCGGGGACCGCGGCGTGCGCGGGGGCGGGATACGAGGAATGCAAAAATAAACAGAAGGCAGGAAGAGAGGCAAGTAAAAGTACGCACGTCACACCGATGCTGAGGTATGCGGCACGACTTGCGTGCACCCGCGCGCCCTCTCCGTAGGCTGCCGCACCCCCTCTCCGCTTGCCATTCGTTGCCGTGTGATTCGATGTACAAAGGCGGTGCTGCAAGTCGGGAATAAGTAAAGAAAAGGCAAAGTTCGAGTCCTCATACCTTCGCTAAGTGCGCGCACTGGTTCTAGGCAAGAACGAAGTGAGATAAGCCAAAGAATGAGTAAAGAAATGAGCACGTACCGTACCGCACAGCGCACCCAGCCCCGTGCACTCTCAATCCTCGACTTCATCCCGGTTCGCGTTTGATTGAGCGGCGGCAGTGAAGGGAAGGAGCAGAAGATATAAAAGAAAGGAACAAAATAAAGTGGAGCACGGACTCATTTGTCGACGCATCTGGAGGTGAAGGTCGAACTGTGTCTTAGAAGGTAGCCCACATCCAAAAGGGTGTCACTTACACTGACGTGGCATGGTTTGGGTTGATCAAGCCTGTGAGCAAGAAGTGAGTAGGACCGTGGGGCAGAGAGAGGAAGAGGCAGACATACCTCTGTCGACTAATAATTGACTCCAACCCACGAATCCATCGCGCCGTGCAGGAATCCGAGGCCAAGTGGAGCAAGAGGTACGACGACGCAATTGCCGCAGAATCGCCGGTACACGGACAGCTGAGATATGGTGTACCCGGAGGATGCTTTTCCAAGTCGTGGGATGGAATGTGAGAGAGAGAACGAGGGCGGCGCAGAGAGAAGATGGAGGGAAAGGAAGAAAGGTGTTTGATGTTGTTGTGACATCAAAACGAACCATTTTTCGCACTCACGTTCAATTCAATTCAACTTCAATTAAAGTGCGCGCGGGCCCCTTGGGGCCCATGTAGCACTATACGTAGGACATTTGTGTACTCTAGCTGGCATATAGGTGGGAACGGGGGTGTGGAGGGGTCGTCGCACGGGAAGGAGTGTGCTATGAGTTGCTATGTAGGATTGGTTTGAGAGTGAGATACGTAGAGGATGTCTCGGCAGGTAAATGGGAATTGTGTGTATGGGAGAGAGAGATGAGAGGAAAGAGAAAAGTAAGAAAAGGAAAGAACGGACCCGCCTAAAGCGAGTACCGCGGTAACCGACTCGTGTCTCGAACAAATGCTAGGGCGTGCTTGGGATCCGACTTCGCGCCGAGGAGGAGGCGGAGGGAGAGGCGCGCGGTCCCGACCTTGCGGATCAGGTCGAGTCGTTGGCGACGGAATTTGGGGCAGGTGAGGAGGAAGTGTGAAACGGTCTCGGGGACGAGGCAGAGGGGGCAGTCGGGGGATGGGCCGAGGTGGAAGCGATAGAGGAAGGCGTTGAGGCCGATGTGGGTCGTCCTCAGCTGCGTCCAAACGCTGCACTGCGGGCGGGACAGGCCCACGTACCTCTCCTCGATCCGTGAGCCCGGCGTTGCGTCGTCGAACAGGGAGAGGCGCGCATGGCGGGGGGAGGCCGCCCACTCGTCCCGCCATTGCTTCTGGAAGAGCTTCTGGCCCGCCGCCTGTGCCGCCGCTCGGCTGAGGGGGAGCGGTTTGGCGAAGGCGGGGATGGGGATTGTGAGGGGGGAGGATGTCCCTTGAGCCGCTTGCTTAGCGCGCGCGTCGACCGCTTCATTACCCGCGATGCCGACGTGCGCCGGCACCCAATGGAAGCGGACAGAGAGGGCGGGGCGGGCTGCACGGAGGCGACGGAGGAGGGTGTGGAAGGTGTGGATGAGGTATTGGCCAGGTTGGGGGCGCGGCGAGCCGAGGGCGACGATGGCGGGCTGGCAATCCGTGAAGACATCGACGCTGCTCAGCCTGGGCGTCGCCTTGATGATGTCGAGTGCGAGAATCGCCCCGACGACCTCGGACTCGAAGACTGTATGCTCCGTCTCCGTGCCCAGGTGCTTCATCCTCGACTCCCCCTCCGTCTCCTCGTTCCATGCCACCGCTGCCGCTCCCACCCCGCCCTCGAAGCCCGACCCATCTGTGTACACGCAGAACCCACCACGCCTGGTGATCGCCGCCATCTCCGCTTTCGCCTCGTCCTTTGACAGCGCGATCCGCGTCGAGAGCGTTCCCTGCGGCGCCGACGTGGGTTTGTGGTGTGGGTCCACCGTCTCGAAGTTGCCGCGGAGCAGTGGGAACGCGTGGAGGAGGTGGTGGATGGCGGAGCGGTGGTAGCGGGGAATGCGCTGGCAGCGCTTGACGACGCGATGGAGCGGGTGGGAGGGCGGCAGAGTAACGAGGCGGGCGCCTGCGTTGAAGACAGCACGATTGAGGCGGAGGTGGATGGGGAGGAGGTTGGCGTGGAAGTCGAGGGTGTCGGTGGCGGTGGTGCGCAGCCCGCCGGTGATGATCCTCGCAGCCAGTCTTTGTACCTTGCCCAGTGCCTTGCTGACCCAGACCGTGCCCGATCGCCTCGCGTCCGATCCAGGGACGACCGGCTTGTACCATACCGGGAGCGCGTAGAGCATTCGCGGGTCGCCAATGGTGAGGAGGAGCTGGCGGGTGTACGCGTGGGGAAGGCCGAAGGTCGGGGACGAGATGCGGGAAAGAGCGAGGGTCGCTTTGGTGCCGCGGCTCTGCGCCAGCTCGACGTGGTTCCTGAAACTGAGTTTTGAATCAAGAACAACGCCGAGAAGCTTCACCGTGTCCGTTGCTTTGATGGTGACGCCTCCGAAGGTGACGGGGACGGCGCGGTAGTGCTCCGCATAGCGCCTAGGCGGGACGAAGTGGCCGAGCTGGAATTTGGGCTTGTCGAAGACGAGACCAATCTCCTCCGCCTTGGGGCATGCCTTCGCCGTCATGTACTCCTCGATTTTCTCCACGTTCTCTTCGATGGTGTCCGAGATTTCGACATGGGTGAGATCGTCGATGTACGCCAGGTTGTCGTCGGCCAGTTCGTTGACGAAGATGAGAAAGAGGAGCGCACTGAGGGGGGAGCCCTGGGGGAGGCCGTTGGGGACCGAGCAGAGTGGTGAGATGAAGTCGTCGAACGTGAGAGTGGTTTGACGGTCACTCAAGAAACTGCCGATCAGTCCGACTATCTCCGTCGGGACTCGCTTGCTGCGGAGCAGATGTAGGAGGCGCTCGTGGTTGACGGAGGGGAAGGCTTGCGAGATGTCCATGAGGGGGGCGCTCGCGACCTTGCCCACGCGCCACGCGTCCTTGATCCGCTGCGTCAACACCAGCAGCGCGTCCACTGCGCTCCGTCCCGGCCTACCTCCGAACTGGTTCGGCGACAGCAGGCCCGCCGCCTCCACAAAGTTCGAGAGCCAGTCCGCCAGACAAGACTCTAGAACCTTCCCAAAGCCCTCCTCCTCCGCGATCGGCCGGTACGCTCCCGGGATTGTGTAGTCACTCTTTCCCGGCTTCCTCAAAGTGGCGGTGATGAAGACTCGCCAAGCGCTGGGGAAATGGCCGAGGCGCATCCCTGCCTCGAGGATACGGAGGAGGACGGGTGCGGTCAGGGAGCTCGCCGAGGAAATGGCGACATTGGGGATGCCGGTGGGACCTGGAGCTTTCCATGGGGAGGTTTTGGCGATCGCTTTGAGGACGTGGTCAAGGGTGAAGGCGGGGGGAGGGAGAGGTTGTGGATGGGCGGTGGGAGGCAGAGGAGGGATTTGAGGGACTGGGGGAAAGAACTTTGCGTGGAAGAAAGCCGCTTTCTGCTCGGGGGTCGACGCGACGTTGCCATTGGCGTCAGTGAGATCGGGTGTGCGCGAGCTAGTGGGAGACGACTTGGGGTTGAGGGCGTATTTGGCTACCTTGTAGATGTTGCTACGAGGTAAGTGCTCCACATAATCTCTCCAGTGCGCCCGCTTCTCGCGGCGGATGGCGCTGTGGTACGAGTTCTTGGCGACGCGCATCGCCTCCCAGCTCGGGTCGTCGGGGTCGTTCTTCGCTACGGCTCGGTGGGCACGGTTGTATACCGTTCTCAGGTCCGAGAGCGACCTGTTCCACCAGCGATTTGTGTAGGGCGAAGGGCGACTGACTGGGACGAAGTCATCGAGGACGGAGAGGTAGGCGTTGGTGAGCGCGCCGGCAAGATCGTCAACGTCGGCGGGTGAGTCGAGCGGGGTGGCGGGCAGGGGGTGCATGGCGAGGTGGGCTGCGAGGAGGCCTGGGAACTCTTTCCAATCCACTCCTCTCCAGTTGCGGCGCGGCGGGGCTTTGACATGGTCGACAGAGAGGCTGAAGGAGGTGGTGATGCAGAAGTGGTCCGAGCCATGGCCGGGGGAGGTGGTGCATTTGACGAGGGAGTCGGCGAGAAAGCCCGTTGTGACAAAGACGAGGTCGAGGGTGGAATACGTATTGTGGGGGGCGGAGAAGAACGTCGGGGTGCCGGCTTTGACTAACTGCACCAGGTCATGGTCGGCCATCAAGTCAAGGATGGCCGTAGCGTCGCTCCTGTCGGTTCGTCGAGGGAAGAGGATGCCGGTCCAGAGTGGGTGGTGTCGGTTGAAGTCGCCGAAGAGGGCAAGGGCGTGGTCTGGGGGAAGAGGGGTGAGAGAACAGATGAATCGGGAGGTGTCGCGGATGGGGGAATCGTCGGAGTCGGGCGGATTATAAATGGAAAAAATATGTATTGTACGAGTATCTACGGTGAGAGAAACAGAAGTAATGTAAGAGGATTTTATTTTATTTTGTTTATATGATGATGCTGGTATGGTTTTGTTAATGTATAGTAAGGTGTCGGGGGAATTGGTTTTGTACGTAGGGAGGATGCGGTCCCAGTGGGAGGGGGATAGGGATGGAAATTTATTGAGGTCAGGGGGAGGCTCTTGAATACATAGGATGTCAAAGTCTGCGGGGTCTATGGAATTAAGTAGAGAGATAAGTACGTCGTAACATTTATGGGTATTAAGGGAGAGTATGCGGAATTCATCAACGGTATATGTATCGGGTGTATGATTCATGACGGGGGGGTAGAGGATGCGCGGACGGGGGGAATCTGGAAGAAGAGCGGGGAGGCTTCGTCGCGGGAGGGGGAAAGGGAGGGGTCGAAGTCGGGGTCGAAGAAAATGCGGCCGCGGAGGCGCTCGCGCTGCTTCGCGCACTCCTCCATGCGTACTGGGCAGTCCTTGTGGTAGGACGGGTGTTTGCCTTGGCAGTTTACGCACTTCGGAGCATAGTGGTCGCAGCGCTTGCCCGGGGCACATTTGGTCGAGCTGGTAGAGCAGAGGCAGTTCGACATGCGGTGAGGCCCCGCGCAGCGAGCACAGGTAGGGGAGGGTTGGCGGCATTGGTGTTGAGTATGTCCATACTGCTGGCAGTTGTAGCATACGAGGGGGGGCTCCTCGTAGCGGTGCGCACCGCAGATAGCGGACTCAACGGCAAGCCCTTGGTAGATGCACTGGTCGGCGGAGCGGGAGTCCGAGATTGTGACGAGAAGGGAGGACGCCTTCTTCTTGGGGTCCCGGAGCGCCTTGGGGTTGAGCCAGCGCATTTCCGTGATGTCGGAGGAGTCGACGAAGGTGGTGCGGTTGTGGTTGTATAGGTGCAGCGCGGCGGAGGGGGCGGAGGGGTTGAAGTCGATGGGGACGTTGCTGACGATGATCTGGCAACGGGGGACAACGAGGCTGGAGTTTTTCGCTATGCGCGGGACCCAATGCGCGGCGGACTTCTTCAGCGTCGACGCCGCCCTGCTCGACTCAACTGCGATGAGCAGCCTTCCTCTGGAAAGCACCCTTACTCCCCGAACCGCTCCCTGCATCCTTTCAGCTCCCGTCGCGGCGATCGCAGCCTCGACCTTGGCTTTGATCTCGGCGGGGGGGAGTGCTAGGATGCCGCTGGCCTGGTCGACGATGACAGTAAGCTCGCTCATCTTCGTCGTTGGGGGCTTGTTCCAGGCCTTGGTGGTGTGAGGGGCAGGGGGGGAAGGGGCGGCTGGTGGCGAGTTCGCTGCAGTGGCGTACGACCGCGCGGCAGGGGCGGCGGGGGTCGTCGACTTGATTTCTGCGAGAATTTCGCGCTTGAGAGCCTGGAGGGACGTCTCGAGGTGCTCTCCCTGTCCTATGAGGAGATCCAGCGCGTCTATGGCGGAGTAGAGGGCGGAGAAGTTGGCTATAGTGAGTTTTCCCTTCTTTCCTTTGTTTTCGGTGATTACGCGTCGTAGAGTTTCCAGGTGTGCTCGGGGGGTATTAGGTGGCTCGGGGAAGTCGTCTGGAAGGTCTATTGTGGAGGGAGAGGGCGAGGGGAGCGCGTTTGCCTGCCCTTGGGACGCCAGCGCGGCATTTCCCGATTCGGACATGGTGATGGCAAGAAACCAAGAATTTTTCTTTTCGCACTCACGTGTTGGTGTTTGATCCGACGGACTCAGGGTCGGTCTCGGCAAGCCTTGTCAACTTCAAGCAATCTGGCATCGTGTTCTTCTATTCTCTGGGTTGCGCTGGCAAGTTTAATGTTGACACCATTAAGTAGTCCCTATACTTATTGCCTCTTATTCCGCTCCCTGGGTACTCCCCGGCTTTTCGGAACCAGATTCCAGTTCCAACTTGGAGGCTAGGACTCGGGGGACTCGGAGTCGGCAAGGAGTCGGGATATTCCAAACAACAACGAGCACAGCACAGCCTCAGATCGAAACCAAGGCTTCAAAGTTTCACCGAATACCCCAAAGAGTCCAAAATCCTTGTCTTCTTTCTACGCGGCTCCGGTGATTCCAAGGTGATTCGGTGAATTTCCGCCACCGACAGTCGATTTCATTCACACAAGGCAACTAAACTAACACTTCCCCCCTCAACACGTTGAAATCTTTCAAGAATTTGGTTACCTGTCCTTTTTCCGATGAGATTATCTTGCATTACTGTACCATTTCGACCGTAGATTCAGGCCTTGTGACCTGTGACCCATTAGATTCAACTTTCAACAGATTCAAAGGGGGCTGGGACCTGTGACCACCATTTTTATCATTCAAAACTTCAACCGAGGGAATGTTGAATTCAGTGTAGATTTAACCAATAAACCCACAGTAGGCCTGGAAGGGCCTAAACTCGAATCAGCAAGTGTGCAAAGGAGAGAATCTTGTAGGGATCACAATGAGTGAGCCATTTTTTACGTTGGAGGAATTTTTGAATTTTTGCCCCTGGGCGGGGTAAAACGGCCACTAATTCAAGCCCCCAAGTGACCTGTGACCTGCATTAAATAGCTTCAATTCACCCGCCGCCGTGACCCGTGACTTGAATCTTCGGTCGAAATAGTACAGTACCTTCGCTTGCACTGATTTCTTCACTTTCCCAACTTTGTCACTAATTTACCCTAATCTGCAGACGACTCAGGAAATTAGGCTGGTTACTGGTGTTGTGGGCCAATAGCGCGCTAATAGCGAATTATCCCAATATGGTTTGATTGTGATGGTCAATCACACAGCCGCTGCCGCGGATCTGCTCTCTGAGCCGTCTTGTTTTTCGCTTGTTTTGCACTCAAAAACTGCTTTAAAATATTGCCGTCACCTCTACTGCAGGCTAATTTCACCAATGCTGTTGGGTTTAAGCTTGTATCTCCACCCACCCCTCGTGGAGGCACCATGGCGCCGTTTGAGCCTATTGAAGGTATGTTGCGGTTCCGGTTGCCGAACGGCCTGCAAAGTCACAAATCAAGAGAAGATAAAAGGATGATAAAAGGATTGCGGTCCCAGAAATCTGGGGTCCAACCAAGTAAGGCTTGGCTTGACTCCCGGATTATTCTGGCAGCACAGCAAGAGAAGAATAATCCGAGCAGTTGATCTCTTCTATGGCTACGATGTCCCGCCTTCAGACAACTGGATTCCGTATTTTGTTCTATCTGTTGTCAGCATTGTGGTTTAATTTACTGGGCATTCTTGGCACCTCCTAACCATAACTCCAAACAATGGCCCGAGGGAAGGTTTTCAACCCACAAATCAGTTTCAATATTCCGAATTCACCTACTACAACTTGCCCTCTTTTGGCAGCTTTATGCTCCGATGTTCCTCAACTAGCTGTTCAATTGATGTACAGCAGGGTTGTGCCGTTTCCAACCTGCGAGTATTCACACACACACTATTCAATCAAATTGCTTCAGAGGCTGCCTTCAACTTGCATTTCAACCGCCCCTTGGTTGCCATGTGCTTGCAAGGGCAGGATCAACGGAATATCCCACTAAATCAAGTCGGAGGCAACCCTCTCTGCTTCGTATTTGAGTTTTTAAAAAATTGAAGCCTGCTTGGGCTCACAGGTATATTTGTGTTGACAGTGGTTTATTACATCCAGCGTACATGGTGCGCGGCAGACTGGAAATGGCAATTCGCGGGATGCACTTCCTGCACCGCATCTCGGGAAGGCATTGCCAATCATGTTTTAGACCTACAGGACCAAAGACAATCCAAAGAAACAAGAACCTTTGAGTTAAACCCCGGCAAAGGTAGAACTCTGGAAAAGTCAAAATGGCGCCTGGATAGGTATGCCGCCAGTCCTGAATTAATCAGGGTCTCTTCCAGAGTTTTACAAGGAGTAATGGGGCCGGATGTGTGGTAAAATGCCTGGATACTTTTAGTATCCGAGGTCTTCAGTACCGCAACTTTGTCCGGATATAGAAGTTATTCCCTTATGGGCCTAGTCCTTGCAAGCGGACAATTTCCCATAAAGGTTTTTTTTCCCAGTGCCAAAACGTGGTCACAAGGTGTTGGGGACTTTTGTCGCGACGAAAGTACCCCAATGTGACCATCCAATCCATTTTCTTAAGTGTGGTTCATTCTCCGAGGATGAAGCAGCAGCCACCTCCAGATTTTCCGCTTTCTGTTGAAGAATGTATCTGCCGCGTTTCTGCGCATGCAGTCCGTTGTGGATCTCCTTTTGTCTTGCCTGCCTCGGAGCATCGCATTCGTCGGTTGCCTTTGAAGGAACTTTACACGGAGTGCCTTTCGTCAGAGCAGGACTATCACCTGATCTCTTCCTTTCCTCAAAATCAACCATGAGAATGTTTTGATAAGCCAGTTTTTGCCTGTTGTAGTTCATTGCACACTGCGGCGTTGATACCGCTTGCAGATTCACTGTCTTGCCTTCGCACCCATTCCCACCAAGTTGCCAGGTGTGATCATTTTTTTCCTTCCGATGGTCGCTGGGATGTGTTTTGGAGCTACTGGTAGATATTACCCTGTCATCATACGGAGAGCCCTCCTCGTTGCGGCTGGGAGGTCATAGACTCGTTACCAGTCTGCGCTATGGCAGAGAAAAGTGATGAGGTTATTTGCCGTCGGCATACGAGTCTAGGGAGGTCACTTTGATCGTACAACATAACTTGTCTCTGATTGACCTCCACTTTTTACAAAGCTGCACTGGTCGTGATTCTACAATGAAAGCTGTAATGTACGATTGTCTGCGAGAGTATCCAGGCTCCGCCCAGAGGGCCATTACCTCGGAATTTGCAAATTCAGCCAAGTTGTTGAAAGTAACAGGTGTGTCAGGAACATTTTGTCATCAGAATTTGGTTGATGCGCGCAGACACCTGCTCGGGCTCTGGTGCAGTGCCCTGGCAACCTTAGCTTGCCTTTTTGGGCATAGCTTATGATGCACTGCCACAGCGCTTCCCACCGACGACCTCAACCTTTACCTCGACGCCGAACCTCAAAACCAGGCCTTTGGAGCCGCCGCTCGCTAACAGGGTTGAAGGAAGGGGAACGAGGGCACATACCAGCCCAGTAAGTCGTATCTATGTAGATAACTACTCATAATACATCCCTTGTCTCGCACTCGGCTCAGCGACGCACGCACACTGTACGAGCTGCAAGTCGGCGCTGAATGCTGTCACCCTTAGTTCTCACCCATCCGCATGCTCCCGCCTCCGCTGTCACTGTTACAGGCCAGCACCGACTGCCAAACGCGAACACGACCGCCGCGAAGCTGAAATCAGCAAGAATCTCGAGTAAACACCCCCCTTCGCCGTCCATGTTCGCCGTCCAAGTTCGTCCTCGCTGCCGCGCCTTGGGCTGCAACTACGCGTTACGCATCTACACACCGCATTGACTCGCGCCTCCACAAATCCTCAATCTACGCCCATCTCCCCGCCTCCTTTTCGTTGCGCCCACCTACCACTCATTGCGTACACCACCACCCATGCTTGCACTTGCACCGATGCCCTCCGCGCCAAATCATATGTGCGCGCACGCCGAGCCCTTGCGCACGAAGAGAGGTCGTACTTTGGTCGTCTCCCCGGTTTTTATACAAACCCTCGTCGACAAAGTCCAGGTAATTGGTCTGTCCTCTACTCACTGACTTGAGGGGTCTGAACTGACTTAACCCAGTCCAAATGTGCGCCTCGATACAACTGCGTTGTCACCACCCGAACCTTCCACTCCTCCTCTCGTCGATCTTCTCAGTTTCCTACTCCAAGTACCATCATCCGCCCACCTCGTTCAAGGCGCTGCCGTCCAATACCTTCAGCTGCAGCCTCGGCCTCGGCCTTCACCTCTTCTTGCTCTCCTTCCATTACTCTCTTCATCTCAGCAACCCGGCGGCATCTGTCCACTCCGAAGGCGACCCCATTATGCGAAACAGAACGTCTTAGGGCTCACCTCTCTGTGGCGCAAACAGCGTTCTCATCGCTCACCCCCACTCCTCTCCCGCCACCACCACCGCTCCCGCCTTCTCCCTCTTCACCGTGGATGGTGATGGCGGCAGAAGATCAAGACATAGAGATGGGCGGTGACTTAAGGCACACCGGCACGCAAGTGCGGGGTTGAAGACGGTGAGGTGCAGATCGTGTAACAGGCCGACGACCGGAGCTGCAGAGGATGCAGTGGCGGCAGCGTGGATGTCGGGGCGGGTCGGTACGTCGATGAGGGAGGCTGCGCTGGGATGCGTGCCGGAACGACGAATCGTCCGTCCCGGCTTTGCACGGATGGTGTTTAACTCGTGAGTTTTGAGTGTCTTTTCTTTCCTTCCATTCACTCAACATCAACAGGTCAATACTGATCTCCGCCGTTCTTTACTCTATATATGCGCAAGACCTGCGGGGCGTTGGCCGAGATGGGTCAGGGTGTCCAGGAGAGGCAACCGGGAGCTTTGGCCTCTCTTTTAGGACACCGGGCGCGGTTGGTCACAAACGACTTTCGTAGCTAATGGCTTATTTTTTGTTCTGTGGAAAATGTTTGATTGAATCCGTAATCTTGAATCGGCGGGGAACAAACGGGGGGTACGAGAAAAAGCTAGTCCCACTTAAAAAAAAGACAGCCGCGGTGAGATTCGAACGCGGGAACATTGTGTCATTCAAAAAATATAGGGCGGAAAGTCGTAACCGCTCCGCCAACAGGCCATTTAGAAGGTGTGCCCTCCTAGCTAGGTCCACCAGCAGATACCCGAATATTTGAAACAAAAACTGTTTCATATATTTGCCAGGACATACACTGAGTGGACAAAAAGAATGTCCGATTGGTTTTCGGACTTTTTCTTGACAACCACTGTACATTTTGGCACAAAACAAGGTGCCACACTGTTGAGGGAAAGGGGACGAACATATTCCCTCACTTAAACCCATCAAAATGCCATGATCCGATATCACCCCGAGCCAAATACGCGAAAAACCGGAAATCCTGATTTTTCAACTCCGTCAAATATTTTTTCTGGGGTGGACCAAATTGCCCATCCGAGACTTCAGGGTCTCCTCTTGCATTCCCAAGTTGAATCATGCAAAAATATCCTGGCAAAAACCTGCCACAGGCCCTGCAAAACGGCCATTTTGGCGGCATTGAGCCATTTTCGGACATTTTCGGCGCAATTTCGGCCTTTTTGACGATTTTGTAGGCGCCGTAGCGCCTGAACCCCTGTGTATTTTTCCTTAGTTCAACTTGTGAAAATCATCCACTTTCAGTAAACTACAATCTAGGCTCTCTCATTCTCCCTGAAAAAAATAATTGCAAGAGTCGATCCCAGTGAACTGCGTTATTTCCGGCACCACGGTTTCGGATCAGGATATTTTGATCAGATCAAAGTGCATACGAGGTCGGCATTCCTTTCTCAACGATCCGCCATCTTGTTTCATGGCTAAATCTGCCTTTGTCGTCAAAAACAGATCGGACATTCTTTTTGTCCACTCAGTGTAGCACCAGAGCCCCTGCTCGAGCCGCTTGAATTTACCGTTTTTGGACTCCCGCTATTTTTTCCCAGCACGAGACGCGCGGCAAGTTCCGCAAAATTTATTCAAAAGAGGCAACTTCCCACATTTATTTTATGTGATCACGGCTGGTGCCAAATTCAAGTTTTGAAATCGAGTCTCGGGGTTTGAGAAGTACATTTGGTGGGAATATGCTCAAGAGGTGTCCACCTAAAATCAGGGAGTCGAGGGATAGGTTAGTCTCTCTTTCTCTCCTTTTCTTCCTTCCTCTTTCCTTTTTGGGAATTTATTATTTTCAAGCCCCTATGACCCACAACATTGCCGGAAATTAGCCCTAAATTAGGAAAGGAGGTTTTTTCCTGATGTTCTTTGTTCTGTCATCGCGCGATATGACGACACACACCGACAAAACAACGTTCAAATCCACCTTTCCCTTCAGCGCAAGCTCGATCTCGCGCTTCGTTTTCCTTCTGATTTCCTCTACAGTGCCCTCGTCAAGATTACGGAGAATCTCATCCTTGGGAGTGACGGGGGTATTTTTCATTAGGCCAACCGCGGTGACTCCATCCAGATGGTGATTCGGCCTTTGATCCAGACGATGAACCGAATGGTCTCGCATGTACAGCATCACAAAGCGATGGGGCACGGCTCCAGAGGTGTCCATGCGAATCTCCAGCGTGTCTATAGCGATTACGTTGGGAGATTTTTCCTTGAGATCTCGATACCAGTCGAAAACGGATCCTTGGCTCTTTTCGTCCTGAAAGGACAAAGGAAGGAGATTTTCTTTCTGTTTGGTGGATTGTCCACGCAGCGATTTGATACCCATTCAATTTACTCGCTAATCCAAGAATATGAGAACCAGCTTGACATAGAAGAGCAAGGAATGTACATACGAAGGAGAAAGTTACGGAAGGGATGAGCTAACGGACCACGGTTTCGATCTGCCCTCAAGTAGGTTATCTTCAGCAAAGTTAAACGTGGACGTGTGGTATAGCCTCGCTCGCACTGCGCAGAATCACACCGGAAAAAGGGAAATTTCGGCCCGGCTGAATTGGTTCCCGAAACTATTAGATTACGCTACAAAAAAAATGCAGCTGAATTTGCGCACGAAACTGTAAGATTCAGCTCGGCGAAAACGTTGCCGAAACTTGTAAAATCGGCAACATTTTCGGCCGCGCTCAAACTGCGGGTGAAATCATTGCATTCGGCCCGGCTGGAAGTGTTGCCGAAACCAGCAGATTCGGCATTGGTTTCGGCCAAGACGAAACCAACGCTTTCAGCCCGGCCGAATGTGCAGCCTGAATCAGTGGTTTCGGCCGCGGTTTCAGCCTGGCTGAAAGCACGGGTTTCGGCCCGGCCTAAACCGTAGCTGAAAACAATAGTTTCAGCTGCAGTTTAGGGCGGGTCGAAGTCACGGCCTATTCTTATTGTTTCGGCCACAGTTTCAGCCTCGGCCGAAAGCATTGCTTTCAGACTGGCCGAAACTAATCTGCAGCTGAGCGGCGGCTCAGCAGCTGCTCAGCGGTATGAGCGGTACCGCTTCCAAAGAATGTGGTCAAAAAATTTGAAACAAAATCATAGCTTACCGTAGAGTGTGGGGACATGCGAATTCGGACGCCTGGCACATTTTTTTTAACTCGGATAATATTTTTTGAAAACAACAATGAGTGCCTAAGTGCTTAAGCGCGCGGCACTGCCACAACGCACGGACCATGCGGCGCCAAAACGCCAATTAGCCAATTACTGCTACGTTCAAGGACGATGTAAGGGCATCATTGGACGGCGAATAAGCCTTGACGGGGTGGAAATACCGCCCGAACGTCCTCGGAAACGCGGCGCATTGGGGAGGGTGGATGGAGGGTAGAAAAGGACGGGCGGGAGCGGGCAGGCGTTTGGAGCGTCGTGCGCGCGCCTCATTCATATAGACGGGGAACAGGTACACCACCCCTTTCTTACCGGTGTTCTGTTCATAGAAGGGGTTCCTGCGTGACCGGCGTCGGGAGCTGGTTTAATCGTCACCCTGCGGGAAGCGCGAGAACATCATCGGCGTTTCAGGGTGGTATCATATTGCTACACACTTCACAGTGCCGCCGTCTGGGAGGGATACAAACAAGGCAGCGCGCGGCGTCGTCAAACCGAGGATGCCGGCAACATTGGTGTGGGCCTCGCACCATCCGCCGGTGTCCGCGCACTACGCCGCGTCCCCGTCGCGCTCGCTTGAGCCGTATGGGATCGACCAGATCTCCGCCAAGATCTCGGGCACTACGCTTGTGCATGTACCCCTATTGCGTCGGTGAATGGGCTGCTGAGGGGTAGCTTCTATGTGACCGTGGCCGAGTCAATTATCAATGCCTGACGACTTGGAACCTTTGGACTTGCAAGCCGGAGGATGACTGGTGCACGGGCGGCAACCAGCGGTTCCGCGGGATCCTTGAATACAAGGAGGAGGTACGCGCGTCCGTCCCGAATCTACCATAACACTTCTCATGCGTCGCATACTTAGTCCTGGCTCGGGCGCGCACATTTCTTGAGGAAAAGGTGTCATTCACACCGTCGTCGAGGGCGATACGCAGCACAACGAGTGGACAAAGGTGAAGCACGTCCCACAGGCGCGCCTTGTCGCGGTCTTTGACGGCTCGTGGCGCAACCGCATCCGCTCGCGCCGCGTGGGTGTCAACTCGTACCCGGACACCACGACCTCATCGTACTCGTCCGCCTCCCCCTCGCACGCCTCTCTTCCGGTGTCCCCCTTCCGCCCTGGCCCCCGCGGCGTCATCGCGCGTAAACATCTCGGCGGGGAAGGAGGAGGAGTACGCGACGCTGATTGACTTTAAAGCGCCCAAGGAGTGCCGAAGAGGGGGAGGCCGCTTGAGGCCGCTGGAGAAGCAGCTCCCGCATGAGAGCCGGAGCTTGTGGGATATCGTGACGACGCGGCTCCTGAAGGAAGTCTCCAACGCGACGAAGGAGAAGGCAGCGATAGAGCAGAAGCAGCGCGACAACGCGGCGGACCGGAAGAGGAAGGGTGTAGAGTATGCCCGTTCGAGGTCCACGGTGACGGCGCAACACCATTGGGGGCATTCCACGCAGACGGGCAGAGTGCGGATGCGCGTATCGGCATGGGGCCGTAGAGGACGGGGTGATGAGCGGCGTGGTCTGGAGCGAGGGGAGCGTCGCGGCGCGCAGGGAGGGTGGGGGCTTCGTGGACGTCGGGGTGGGAGTCGCAGCGGACACGGTGTACGGTGTCGGCGTCGTTGAATTGAGCGTTCGCGTTGTATCCAATCACCTCCCGCTTCCGCAGTAGGCGTCCCCGGCTCTTCCTTATCCTCCCCATCCTCTCGTTAGAACCGAGACTATAAACAAGCCCAGTTAGCCTAGTGACGGAGTAATTATAGCCTTACGCACCCCGGGTTCACCCACGCACCAGCCGCGTCTACCTTTTCGCTATCGACATACGCGCGGGAGTCAACGGTTCCCAGTTGCTTGATGAGCCCATTGTCATCACCCCGAATGACTTGCTTGCCGTCGTGTCGCCCAGTCCAGATAGTCGCATTGCGGACGAGCGTCGGGCGTGTCCGCTGCTTGAACCCATCCAAGTATGTACGCGCCTGAAAGTTGTCTAGAGCCCCGGAGTCAAATAGACTGGAGCGAGTCGTTGAGCGTCCTGAGTGTCTTGACAGCGTTGACAGCGTTGCCGGCGCGCGCCACGTTCCTGCTGATACCCGAATTGACGAAGGGGATTCAGGAATGCAGCTCATGGCATGAAAAGAAGTGTGTAGGCGCGCAGCACCGCCACATGCATGGACCAGGCGGCGCTAACGCGCCGATTGACATACACCAGCGTCAACTCAAGCGTGTTGAGCGGACGGCTGCACACCATCGTTCGAAGGTGCCCCCGCTCGTTAGCGACAAGGACTCGCAGTGGCTGGTTGTTCTTGCCGGTTGGCAACTTTGTCCTCGTTCTGTCCTCGTTTACGGCTCTCCCACTCTTTCACTGCGCATAAAATCTTGTCTACAATGACCTGTACCCATACCCGCCCCAGCCCCGCGTCCTTGTTGCAGCGCTTGCGGGCTCTGCGACGCACTTTAATCGCAACAAGGTGCGAAGCTCGTTGTTTATGTGGGAAAGATTGGCTCATGCTTTGCAGCCCCGATATGCCAGACCGATTCGCTCGTGTGCATGCTGTTCTCGCCCGACGCGCGTACAAACGGGAGGGAAAGGGCAACCTGTATGTTACAGCGCGCATCGACGAGAAGATCCATGAAGACTACAAGGGACAGCGAATTCCGCTGGAAACATTCCTCGACCACCTCGAGGTGAAGCTGGGGCATACGAAGGCCATGAAAGCTCGACAGCGCCAGTACAAAAAATGCGCGAAAAAGCAGCACCTTATATGGCATCACTACTATCGCGCGGATCGCCGCATGCTGGGGGGTAAGCACCGTTTGGACCATGGACCTCTTCTTCTCAATGTATTGTAGAACGAATGATCCAATTAACTTTGGATGCACTCGGCGCCCAGCGTGTCATTCGGCGGTGCCCGGGCTGTGGGATCTACCACCGCGAGTACTACTCCTTCCGCTCCATCGGGAGCTACGAACGACTGCACCGCATCATCGTATCCTGCCTCGAAGCTCTGGGACAGAAAAAAATCGAGAAGGTGTGTGTGTGCGTGCTCCTCCCATTTGAAGCTCCATATGGATCCTTCTTCAGGTGGGATTCTGAAAATTTGGATATCTATTGCGATCCCAACAATATCTGTACAGTAGTTAATATACGAACCGCGAAGACGGAATGTAGATAACTTTACCAGAGAATGTAAATAACTGGAGCTGTGGCTGCGAATATCAGTATTGGGAATAAAACAAAGGATAAAGAGGGTAACGTACCTTGGTGTCCTCCCCTCCTGCTTGGATTATGATTCAAGATAATGTGCGCGACACGCGTCTGTCATGATTTCCTTTTTGAGCCGTAGGCGGTAGCGGCCCAATTAGGAAAGTTGCTCGAATGCCAGTGTGCAGATGGCGCGAACTGCCGGCAGGGGAAGCGCGAAGGGGCAACGGAACTTCGTACAGACGGAAAGATTAAAATGGGAAACCTTCACTGCCGCAAATGAGCGCCGGTTGTCGAGAAACATGGCGTCTGGGAAGTTCAGTAAGTAAAGGACAGAGGAGAAGGAAGAGAGAGAAAACGTACGGAAAATGCGCAGAGACAGAGAGAGAATGGACAGCGGCAAACGAGCGAGCAAAGAGGCAGGACGATGCATATAATCGACTGCTGTGGGCAGCGACATGAATCTCGGAGACCTCTTCTCACTACGCAGGAGGCCCAAAGCAGTGGGTGGTCGAGGATGTGGGCTAGTAAGATCCCGCAGCTGCCACCGACAAGGCAGCCACGAGTCGCCCCGCCGTAATCGTACTCGGCGGTCAGCCCGCAAAGCCTTAGGACGGGTTCGCCAGCCTCCAAGTGACTGCGCACTCTAAAGAGTGTAGGGATTCTGAGTCTGA
>JARKIB010000462.1:0-92810 GCA_029378385.1 Mycena metata | reverse complement strand
GAACCAGGACTGGGTGACCACGGCTGAGACGAACATTGTACCCCTGAACTTGAGAAACACAGCACGGGATTGCATAGTCGGGCTAAGGCGCCAGATGTCGTTATCGTTGAGTGTCTTGACTTTTCCCTGTCGGGCGTCAAGAGGGAAGAGGACGGAGAGAAGGATGGAGCTAACGAGTTTAACCAGAGGGTACACCCACGAAAACGTGAGCCATCCCAGGAGTTTGGTGTAATCCTCTGGTGAAACAGAGTGGCCCTAGAAGACTTGAATGTCGTGAAATGAATTCAGATAAAGCTGAAACGAACGATATCTTCCTTCTTTACGCGCCGAGATGGTAGATTTATCGGCATTTGGACCGTGACATACAGCAGCACAAAAACGACGAGGATATTGACGGATAGTGCCATCAATACCGGCGTCGGGGGCAGAGTTCCGACCCCAACGGCTGAGTCGAAGAGGTGACCGCCCAAGATGAGAATCCCGCCGGCGACTTGCAAGACATACACCGAAAACAGATCGTACGGTGCAGTTATTGGCGGAGAGGCTACAGCGCGTACAGCAGTATAGAGCCATGAGAAGGCGGCAAGAAGGGGTTGCGTCAAGGTCCAAGCATTGACCTGATCCGCGGAGAGGAAATAAAGAACCGCAGATGCGATCCAGCCAATGGTTTGCAGAAGGCCTGTGAATGTAAAGACCAGAGTGCGCCAGCGGAGGGCCGCGATTTGAGGTTCCTCGACAGACAGCTCCTGTGGCGGGAAATTCAAGGCCTCTGCTTCATCTAGGGTGAGATATGTTGTGAATGCTGCCTTGAATTTTTTGAGCGCGCCAGGGGGTTGGACCGGAAGGTAAGCGATGCTGAGCGGCAGAACAACGAGCAGAGCAAGTACGGCGCTCCATGAGCTTCGCACACAAGCATCCTCGAAATTGAATGGGCCAGAGTTTCCGCACATGTTAGGAGATTGGGAGTCTGTGCGAAGCTTCAGTTTCTTTTACTTATAGTTATACAAGGCCCGTTGGAGCCGTGCTTAATGTCACGGTGTTGATTGACCGCACTGCTGGAAAAATGTGATGAGGACGAGGTATATTCACGACGTGTGGCTCTTGGAAACATACTCTTGTGAAGGGTCCAGGCGTTCAAAAGGCTGCTACCTGCAGTAGGTGAAATTGTCAGTGGGATGCGTGGCTTATCGGCGACGCCTAGAGAACACTGCGATGGTGTAAGAACTAGTGTTTGGGGGCCATTGCTCCGCCTGGCAGTACGAGTCCTTGGAAGCCGCTCCGCGGCTTATCCTACCATCCTATGGCCTGTTAAGTTATGATCAAAAAATATTCGCACATGCAATAGTATCGGCTGAAATCGATTCACGACCCATCCTACTGCATTTCGAAATGCGATCATTTATGATCGCATATATAGTTTTCTGATCGGCTACAATATTCTTTCTTTAGGTACCGAAATGCGCATCAACACTCCGATTAGAGGGCATGCTGTGGTCATGGCACGTATATACACCTCTAGCATCCATTGCGAGCGGGGTGAATAAATTATTTATCAGCAGCGCACGGAAATCATTTTACTTTGGCATATACAAGATCAATGGCCGGCTTACCTCTCGCGCTGCGCAGAAAATCATGGGGCAGATTGTCCAAATTGCCCTCTAGTTCGCACGCCCGCCCGGTTGTCATCCCGTCGTGAAACCAAACCACTCCAGACTCGGATATGTATCTAGCCGTAAAATGGAAGCCGCCACCGTATATTACACCCCTGAGCCGATGCATGGACATGCTGTTCGAAATCTCGAAGCATAGACTTCTGGAATAATGCAGGGAAGCATGATCTATGGCAATTACAATCAGAGGTGGCAAGGAGTCAACGACATACTCCATGGTGAGCCTAGAACGTGTGTTGTTCGCCGCGCAAACGGGACACCTAACAAATGTGCGGCGTAGGTCATCCTGGAGCCAAACCGAAATCGGAACGCCGTCTGGGTAGGCTTCAAGCTGAGACGAATTAGGAATGGCGCACATGTACGGTGCAAACAACCTGTGCTCTCCGGCCTCTATGTAACCGCAAGTGTTGCACTTCCGCTGGCCACGTGCATGTGTTCTATTTACATGAAACAGTGCACCCACTAGCTTGTCGATGGAGGTGCCTAAGACTCCGTATGGAAACTGCTGTGGATTGACCGCATGCATCATCCTCCGCACATTGTCCCTAGCATTCTCAAAGGTCAGCAACTCTTGTGAAACTTCAGCAAGGAGTGCACTCAATTGTGTCATCAAGTTGCTGGTGGATCTGAGGTGAGCAGACCATTCGCCTGGAGCTCTAATCCATATGTTATAAAGGACAGTAAAAAATGCATCGTATCCGCAGCTATAATTGGTACTATCCCAGATCAAGCCTATAGGATATTCACTAGCGTCTGGTATGTCCGCAAAACGGTGGGGTCCGACAACCGCTAATGCTGCCTTCTTATTACGTTTGCTAGGAGGCTCAACGTCTTTGTCACCCTCATTTGGTCGTATTCTCCTACCATTGCCAACACCTGACGGACACCATTCACCGTAGTCGTCGAAGGACCTGTCCAGGCGCGCAAAGTCCTGGAAGGTTGCCTCTCTCATGGCGGGATATAAATCCTCAACATCCGGTTTACTACCTTTCCACCTGCTGTAGGACCTTATCAGCTGACGTCTGTACACTCCAGTAACAACTCTGGGTAAAAGCCCTCGATGCTTGAGTTTCGTTATCTCATCCAACAACTCCAACTCGCGAAACTCTTGCCTCAAGTGTCCCGACACTCCACAAGTAATCTTGCTCTCGTCGAAATCCTGGAGTATTATGGTTCCAGCAGCTGTTGTCGCCCTGGAGAGCGCTACATAGTAGCCCTTGTGGTCTTTACAATTTGTGAGGTCCACCGGATTTTCCGAACGAGACTTTCCCTGAGCGGTATAATCGGTGATGGCAAAATTCAGCAGTCCTGTTACCTGCTCTCGTGCTATCGCGAGCACGGTGTCGTCTTCTAGAAGGGCTGTTATATGCGAAGTGGTACGGACTAACGGTACCACATTGGGTGGCAAATCAGGTATCTGTACAATCCTTTCCGCCGGTAGGTTCAGCAGGCGTACAAACAGTGTGTCAAGGACTCGTTGCCCGTCGGGTCCAACACTTTCATCCCAGCCGATCACCACAGACTCTTGCCCCTTTGTCATACACAGCTCGGTCGCATCATTGGTTCGCAACAAAAATGGCATACCTAAGCATAAAGTCAATTTGCCAGGCAAATGTTCTGAGTTAGACGAAGGGGCGGCATTCCACAACCTGTTCTGCAGTCTGGTGCTAATTCGAGAAAGCTTAGATTGTTCGCAACGCTTCCATCTTGACTTGTCAACACTTCTTGAGCTGATGCGGTCTATAGAATAAAATGTCGATAATTCTTGGTTGGCATCCTCTGCAAAGCGTTTGGCCCCCAACCTATTTATTACATCTTTCTGAGAGTTCCACGCCGTGATAATAGCAGCATTCCGAAACAGTCTTGAGTCCAGCCTGGGATCCGTAGGCCCCAACCCTGCAATCCTGGTCCGTAGAAATGATATATCCTCTGTTGTGCAAGCTGCGTATCTCATGTTGGCCAATGCGGTTCGAAGTTTGTCGTCCTCCGGCGTATCGTCCACTTGTCTCATATTTTTGCGAAGAATGACCACAGTTGTGAACTGGTGCCACAGAATTTTACCCAACACTGAGTTCTGGGCTCGAACGGAGGTTGCGCCTTGCATGTTGATACCCACCAAGTTGCTGTACAGAGATGCACCTGTAGTTGGTGGTAACTGAGCAAAATCACCTGCTACTATAACGCTCAATCCTCCAAATGGAACATCGTGAATGTTTCGTGCTTTAGCTGCCTGCGTGGCAAGCAGTTGCAGATCACCGCAAGATACCATTGATATTTCATCCAAAATTATGTACTCCACTCCATGAAGGCGCTCGTTAACGTTGGCGAGGGAAGTGGCCTCGCTGTTGAGTCCATCCACGTCATCACTATTCTTACTCTTGGTATCTCGAGGTATTTTGAACACCGAATGATAGGTGGATCCACTGAGCATAGCAGCAACAGAGCCAGTAGGACCTAACACCACAAAGCGGTAGGCTTCGCCTCTCCTTGCAAAGTATTCAACTATAGCCTTCACAACGCGAGACTTGCCCGTTCCTCCCATACCACCCATGTACATCCGCAGTGGGACCGGCTGGGGGGAAGAGGCATGCTCAGCCAGCAGCCGGAAAGCCCTTTCCTGCTCCTCGTTAAGCTCAAAATCAGAGACGATAGAGTTCTGCATGTCCTCAGCCATCGACTTAGTACCATGTGGAGCAGCATACAAATACTCATGGCCTAACACTTTTACTTCGTCCCATTGCATCGTTGAGGCCGGTGATTGCCCCTTTCCAAGAGGTATGTTGGCCAGTTTGTTGGACGTGAATTTTTGCCTCTCTGACCTGACAACGGTCGACCACGTAGACCTGCTATGTGAAGGCAGCAAAACATGTTCAACAGAGTGCACTGATTCACCCTGTCCAACAACAGACCTCCTCAACCAACCGCACGACCTGAGAAGGGAAACCATGTCGTCTTCCTGAGCTTTTAGGCGCCTTGATATTGGACCTACATAATCATCCTCGTCATCACTGGCATCTTCGACCTCACCGGTCAGGCCATACAATGTGTGGTCCATATCGGCTGATAAGTCGTCCTGTACCCCTAGCTTGGGATGGGTAGTGCCAGGAGTTGGCAAGTTGTTCTCACGAGATAGTTTTTGCATTTCGGCATAGTGATCATCTCTGGCATCGTTACATTCATATCTGACATTGAAATTGGACATTAGCTCAAGCTGTCTTGGGGAGAATCTGTGCTCGGAGAATGCTTGGGCCCAGGTGTTGTCCGGGGACTTCAGCTGCGCTGGAGACCTCCAAGGTTTGAACAATGTTAACATGGTCAAACAATAGAAGTCACGATCTCCTTTGTCAGCCCTGGGTAGCGCGCCGCCGATGAAGTTTGGGAGTACACATTTCATTCGAGCATAATCACAAGACACACAGTGGGTTAGATACCTAGGATGACCTCTGAGATAAGGATAACTTTTCGAGCGTCGATTCTTATCTATATTCGCCTGCTTTCGGTTGATAGTCTCGTCATCGTCATCAGTCTCCCAATCACTGTCCGAGAACACATCATCGGACTCATCATTAGCGTCGCCGTCCAGCGCTACCGAGTAATCATCATCCGAACTATTCTCTAACTCATCATATTTATCCTGATTGGCCGAGGAGATAGGATCAAGTTGGGATGATTTATATGATTCAAGTGATGCTGCGTACGCCTCAAACTCCAACCTCTCCTTATTTGACCTACAAATTTTAGCTGAACATTGAATCCATTCATACAAGTTCACGTGCTCAAAAACATGCGGTCTAAATCGATAGTCGTCTACAGCTGATCCTGCAATAACTTTGCCGTTAGCGGTTGTCAGCTCCACCTTCTCGTCTAAGACCCCCGCGTCGTCATCAGCAACATCTTCTACATGCCAAAACTTCCTGACAAAGAAAGCGTAGGACCTCCAAGCAAAAGGCACGAAAGTATGACTTGTATAGTGGTCAGGATCACCCAGTAGGTACATGGAAGCCATGGGGCTTCCTATTTCCATTTTTGTTGACAACGAATTAACCATCTGCCGCATCAGGTGTCTCGAATTATCATGAGCCTTTATGTCCCCTTCCCCATTTTCAGCATTAGTCTCAAAGACCTGGAAAACAGATGCAAAAAGTTGATAAGACTTCAAAGAAACCTTTGATATATAATCGGAGACATAGGCAATTACGGCCTTGACAGCTGTGCCGGACATTAAGCTAGTAACATCGGTATTACATCTTGACAGGTAGGTCAGCAAAGGGTTGTAAGAGTTAACCATGGGCTCCACATGTTTAACATCGATATGGCCGTCGTCTGCTACTGCAGTGTCCAGAAAGACCTTTCTAGGAAACCTGGCCTTGCACACACCCTTGCTCGTTGTGCACCCCTTGCGCTCAGTTATCTTTTTAGAAGGCTTTCCGGTCCGCATTTTCCCATTAGCCCGCCAATCCTTCTTTCTCCTATCCAGCTCCGCATCCTCTACAGAGTAAAAGTGAGAGTGCACATTGGTTCTCAACACGAGGTCGTCAGATTCTTCCGTAAATACTTTCCACCAATCTGCAAACCTGTCGCACTTGTCGCACGCATAGTCACACCTCACATCATGGCACAGCGCCGGCGGGGGAATGGGCAGTGTGTGTGTTGGCGGCATATAGTCGCGATATCCCTCCCAGTGGGCCTCTGCCTTCAAGTCTAAGTTCAAGCGTGATTGAACATCATCGAGAGACCCGGAGGAAAATTCGGCTCGGTGACACGATTCGAGGTAGCTAATGAGCTTGGTCTGAAAGGCAGAATCAGGCTGCATGATGCGGTTTCTTATCTCCTGGGGAGAGAGGGAATTTCGTATCCAGAGAAGTAGGTGAAGATGTAATGTCAGACGACCTTGCTGTTCAACGGTGGCATAGTAGGCATCTGGAAACCCAAACAACCCGGTGCTGTCACCATTCCAGCCTAAAACCTCCTTTATTAAAACATTAACCATGAACCTGAAGAACCTAGCAGCTGAAACCGGGTTTTTTGACATCAAACGATATCTTTCTGTTCCAGACCGCAGACCAGGCCTGTATACAGTGTCCGCCTGGGCATAATACAGTGCTATGGGATGCAGCATGTCTGCCCAGGCCAGAGTAATAAACCATGTGGGTGCATTAAAGAAAGAAGTCATAGACCATATCTCATTCCTCATATATTTCTTGGATGTCATAGATCCTTTGACATGTCCAGCGACCATGTCTAGGTCACGTACAACATCAAAACATAGCTGCTCAGCATCAGTTGCAGGCTGAACGTGTTCGCCAGCTGCCATTCTATCGGCAATGCTACCTGCTACAGTTGGATTAAGAGCATTAAGCCTCGCCTTGACGGCCTTAAATTTAGAACGCTCAGCAAGAAGCCTGCTTCCCTTGGATGCAGACTTGAGCTGTTCATGATTGAAGGCAATCATGGGGAAATACGTGTCCACCTGAAAGCGCTTGTCATGATACAAAAGTAAACATCTTTTTCTGTAGGCATCGCTTTGCTTGCGCTTGTGACTAGGGTGTCCTATCCCACCTTTTCCATAAGGGAACAACCAGGGGAACATGCGAGGATACGCCTCGACCGTATCATACATACTCACGGGCTTCTCGGAGCGACCAATTCCTAGAACACTCCCTTTCCGCATAATATGCTCCAGAGCAACATGTTTGAGCGTCGAAAGTGTCGCTCTACCGTATTCTTCACCGGTTAAACCATGTACGGCGAATGGGCATTCTCCGGATTCGACACCATACTCCTCACCGTCATCGTATACAGAGCGCGCCGACAACGGGTGTGAATCCTCGGGGCGCTGCTTGCTCCTCCTAAAATCCACAACTACAGGAATGTCACGCTCTGAATAAGTGTTTAGATTGTCCATGGATATTTCGAGGTCTTGGTAGCCCTCGTGATTGAGCTTCAACCACTCCAATGCGGCCAGAACTTTGCTCCTTCTAACAAGCATTGGTGTGCGGTCAAATTCTTCAGGCGTTGGAGGTGTTGACCCAGTGTATATGAAAGCAAGTATCTCGTTCATCTCATCTCTCGATGGAGGCAGCTTGTTGTAGACCTTGAGCACCGGCTGAGAAAACATTACAGCATTTGCACTCATCCTAACACGACCAGAATGAACCCTAACAACACAACGATTATGCCTTACCCTAGCAATCATCATCTTTTCTGCATATTTGAGGTTCTGAAGCTGGGGAGGAACTGGACCGAGCCAATTATGCAAGGCAAGGGCATTCTTCGGAATCTTCCTGTTGACAAGCGCAACTTCACAGGTCACGCACACGCTGTTACACCCGTCCGCCAATATCGGACCGGCGACCGTTTCAACAGGGTCTTCTGGACAATGCCTCTCCTTGCGGGTCACGTTTGGTCGCTCTAGCACCCCCAAATAGGGAGCAAACATATCCAGCGGCGAAAGTTCTCGCACTGGAACCAAGCATCCACAGACTGCACACCCAGCCTCCCTGAACACAGCCGGAAAGACTGCTCTGCAGTAACGTCTCGCAATCCGAGCAGTATCTCTAGCAGATAAAGGGGTCGGAGGGAACGACGAATGCTTGGCACCATACGTCTGGTGTCTCCGGAGCATTCGCAGCTGTCTTACTCTCTCTTTCAACTCCCTTGCCTCGTGTTGCGTTCGGGCTTCCGACACAAAGGCACTACCTTTGTTTAAAGAGGGCTGACTGACAGAGTGTACAAGCTTGAAAATTGTGAACACATCTTTGCATTGCAGACAGCTATGCAAGGAAAAGACAGAGCGGCAAGCAGCTGCAGGCGTACTATGTGGGAGCTTGACGCAGTGACGTGCAGCCAAACGAAGCAATTCGTGTTTCGCAAGATTTGCGCAGATCAGGGATACGGGAATGGACGCAACAACACATGCTGGGTGCCGCTGAAGCACACCCTCCACCTCATCCTCACCGCACTGGAACTCATAAGAATATAAGTCGCCAGCCGATAAACTATGCGTGGTGCTATATGTCACGTGATCGCGAATGATTTCAGCATCAAACAAGTATCTCCCTCCACCTATGACAGGTTGAACATGCAAGCGTGAAACCGAGCAGAATTCATAAACATTCAAATCTAGATCCGATCCATATCCATATCCAATTCGCAATACAAACTTGCGCGTGAAGATTGCGATCAGATGGCCCATTCGCAGGAAGATCCAGCGCGTGGTGGCGGACAAGGCCACTGCCGACAGCATCATTGCATGCAGCAAATGCTGGCACGCTTGCACACCGAAGTATGCAATCCGCATTCCATTGACCGCGAAGGTCCCCGCATAGCGGGAGTGAGCGTACCCCATAAGGGCACTTGTCACGAGAAGTGACATACAGATAAGGACTAAAAAATTAACAAGCCAACTGTGAGCACGAAGGTTAAGGAAAGGAGAACGGGCGCACTGTTGGGTTCGAGCATTGGAAGAAGTTTCATGGAAGACTCAATATATATAAGTATACTTAGACGGATCAAAACATACGCGTACAGCACTTCATCAAGGCCTCGGCCCTGACAAAAAATGTGACTATGTGTGACTACGTAACAACACTTCGACGACGACCACCATACTCAGCGCACAGCAGAAACAAGTGAATCGGGCCGGAGGCGGCGTATGGGACACTTGTCCGCAAACGTCCATGGCCGTCTGGGCGCTGAAGAATCTGCGCCCTCCCAGAGCACGAATAAAGCCGATGTATTTTGGATTAAAGTGGCACACCTCATGCTGCGGACGCACGTAGACGGTCATCCTCGTCGGCTCCAGAGAACTGGTGGAATGGAATCAGCAAAATCTTCAGGTGCGTCGAAGCTATAGCCCAGTTGGACGGCTTGCTGAGAACGACAACACGACAGCCATGCAAGCGATGCAAAGCCAGCACAGGGCACAAAAGGTGTATAATTGACGACAGCCACCCAGCATGCAAGACCTGCAGAAACGCCAGGGCCAGTTGCGACCGCAAGTCTGCGTTCTTATTCGACTGCACCAGAACCGAATTCTACGACACGAAGGAGGAATTCTCTGCTATCTACGAGAGCGGTCCGCCGGCATGGCTGCAACTGGTCAAAGCTGCTCAGGGTAGAAAGAAACGGAAAAACTACAACAAACCGCACGAAAGTGAGTCCGCTCCATATCCACGCACACGAGGGATGGACTCTGAAACGGACGGATCCAGACATTTCGTTCGCGTTCTTCGACGGCCACCCGCTGCCCGGTCTGCGAGAGCTGCATGAAACTGCATCGGTACCCGCGCGCCACGTCCGCGTCCGAGCAGGAACGCCCGATGAGTGTGTACACACCGGAAGGCATAGAAAGGGCGCGCGAGTTCGAAGGTAACTGGAGCACCTCCAACTGATCGTCCGAAGCTAACCTAATTATATAGACATCAACCTTCAAATCGCAGCCATAGAAGAAGCGGTGTTATCGGTTAGGAGCCGGTTAGACCAAATGTACAACGACAGCAGTGAGTGACCGAGAAATCACCCCTTCCAGGCTAACACATCGCGTCCAAGAAGATGGCGAAGAGTTCAGAGTTCCCGCCATACGCGAGCTGCTGCAGAAGCTACGATACCTTAGACAAGCGATAGACGACCCCAGCTTATCGATTCCTTTACCCACGACTTCCACCGACGCCACCGAATGATCCTTGTATCTACGCAGCGGACAGTATGCCGATTATGATCCATGTCTCTCCTCTGACCCTTGTACCTACACCGCGGACAATATGCTAATTATGTTCCATTTCTCTCCGCCATGTACAATGTATTACTACGCTCTCCGGCCAACAGGGATGCATCGTTCTCTGCATAGTTATACGTAGCCCACCGACTGTTTTGAAATTTGTTCGCTTGTACTTTTTAGGAATGCGAGGGACCGTTGATACAATCAAAAAGTACCAAATGGACCCATTTGCGCTACGATGCTTTCTTACAAGATTCAGCGGAATAAAGTCGGTTTTATCATGAGTTGGGATATTTTATTGCTACAGCTAGAGTACAATCGTATAGTTGGATTTATTATGAGCGGGGGTTTAGTTGAATACAACTGAGGCACCGGCAAAGGCAGCTCTCCTACTTGCGTAGCGTGGGTGTTCCACAAACAACCACCCACACAACGTTGCATCCCAAGTGAGTAACCCGCTCTGTTGTACCTCCTAGAGACCCGTTATAGGTGGAAACCGTATATCCCACCACGACAAAAGAGCTAAACGGGATTTCGCCCGTAAAGGAAGGCAAAAGAGTCGAAATTCGGGGTAAGTCGAACTCGAAGTCAAAAGGTGTCTTCCTAGCGTCGTACACGGGCACTGAACTGCAGTTGAGATCACACGAACAGAGGCTGCCCAGCTGTACTCACAGTGCTCGTTGTAGGCAAGAAGAGTCTTCGATGGCGTTCCGGGTCCAGACGGACGAGCCTTGGCTTTAGAAGGTGTGGACTTTTTCGGGATTATTGGACTGAACATATCTGATGGCGCATTCTTGTTGAACCGAGTGTCAGATGCTAGAATAAAAACGTTGAGAACGTAGCAGGCGGATAAACGGCGGATGTACACTCAGCTGCCGACGCGCCTTCTGGACTGATCATGGTTTGAAAAGATATCGCCTTCTTGTTGCTGATCTGAGCGTACAGGATGTCTTGTCCAAACACAAGACACATGAGGGATTCGAAGCGCTCCCAGTCCTGGTTATGGAAGATGCCAGACACCCATTTGCGCATCCGCTCGGATTTACCGCCGATCTTACCAGCGGTAACAACGACTGAGTCGGTGCAGAAGACTGCAGACAGACATACTGCGATTTGACCGTCGTACATCAGACGCTGAGTACCAGAAGTTCCTGCAGACGCTTGGCGAGATAGGCAGAGAGGAGACACGCGAGAGGGATTGATAAAGTTGGGTTTACATTCCACAAAAAGCATTGCCCCGATGCAGTTCCTGAAAGCGGTGAGATGGACCAAACTATCCGACAGATGCTTTGGCGCGAAAAAGGAAGAAAACGGTACCTGGCTAACATCGACTTAATATGGTTCTTCCACGAGCTGAACTTAGCTCTGCCTCCCTTGGTGTCGGCATCATGAGACCCGCCCGTCGCTCGAGAAGGATCATAGGCAGGAAGGATTCTACGTCCAGCACTAAAACCGCGGTCAACAAATCCGACGACGCGACAGCATTGAAGACCCAGAGTGATGGGCTTACGGTAAAGGCGGCAGCTTGCGGTAGGTCATGGCCAGTGCGGGGTCTTGAATATCAGGATCGTACACCCCGCATGGAGCATCCGGATCACTGCAGGATTTTATTACACACGACAAGCAGTGTATCAACGAGCCGCTTACAAGAAGTTTTTATATGTTTCCAGATCCTCCAAAAATGCGGTCGACGGAGGGTCACCGCTGTCAGACACGGAGTTCGCGCGTGAGCCACTGGTTTCGTCGACAAGAACAGATGTGTGCTCCTTGAAAAACTTCCCCATGGTCATGTTCGTGTTACCCAATGCGGAATTAACGGCTGCTTGCGTGGCCCCTTTGCGTCCTCGAGTGACAAAGCTGGTCAACTGGGACCTAGATGCAGCGCGAGCCTTGTCCACCACGTCAACAAGTTCAACGTCAGTGGGTGCCGACCCTAAAACAACCTCTACGTCGCTGGCGGCGACAGATGCAGGTAAGACCGTAATCTGTTCCAGAAGTGCAGAAGGCCAACGCTCACTTGAGGACCACAGCCTTTGATGCCACACTCTTCCCTTTGCCCTTGGACGCGACGGGGACCGGAACATCCGAGTCATCCTCTATATCCCACACCGGGGAGGACCTGGCGGCTTCCTTCGATTTCACAGTAGGGGATTGTTTGCTGAATGACAAAATTCAACCGTTGGCAGCAGCATCAACACAGACGAGATGCAGCCAACACTTACTCAAGCTCCGCTCTAGAAGCAGCAAGACCCCTATCGAGCTCCACCTGGTCGAAATCGATCCTAGTTGGCTTGGGGGGTGTGATAGGCTGCGAGATCAGTCCTTGTTTAGCTAGAAAGTCTTCCATCCAACTGGCCATGAACCTGCGGCGACAGAAGCATTAGGACCAACGCAAGCAGCACCACGAGTACACGGACTTTGCCATTGCGTTCTTATCGAAGGACGCTGGCGACCGTACGAGCTCCTCCGCCACCCTTGAACATATGCGTAAATTTACAGGAGCGAAGCGTGAGGGAAAGCCTACCTAGAAGAGCTGCCGGACGCAGGAAGTGTATTGTCTCCGCGCTTAGCCTTTTTGACAGGAAACGGCGCTGTCGCATCCTCCATAGATCTCTTACTGCATCCAAAACAATGGATCAACAAGGGGGCCAGCCCGGGTAGTTGATCACAAGCCTTCTCGTGAGCAAAGAGGGAGGAAGAGCGCTGACAGCTGCTAAACGACCGATCTCAAACATAAATGATAACACGGCTACTCACGTAGCCTTCACAGCAGATGGCCGGCGGAACATGCTGTAGTACAAAGCTGTCAACATTAAAGCCAACCGAAAAGGTAAAACCACCCTGTCGTCCGCTGCAATAGCCGCCATATCCCTGAAAACTGGTGAACAATTGAGCAAGCAGACGAACAAGCCTCGAACTCTTCGCTAGATTCCACCTCGATAACGCTTCCGGAAGCAGCGTGCGACCTGGTAGGAATAGACGCAATGAGAAGAGCCAACCCTGGCCTGACAGAACATACTTGGCATCCAGTCTGGTACCGATCTGCCCCGGTGGTGGGGGGGTGCTGACGAAAAATATATAATAGATCAGAACGCAAAGTATGGAACTCACAGATCGGGCGTTCCGAACACTTTGTCCTCCCCGAGGTCTCTGAAACAGAGTGAGCGCTGAGAATTTCACGAACTCCTGACACTACCTGTCGTCAATAAAGTCTGCCTCGTAACTACTCGCCACTCAGTTCGAGCAAGCTTATAAACACGACAGCGTCTCACTTACCCCTCGGATTCATCTTCGGCAGCCAAGTCGCTACGACATAGCGAATTAAACCGACCGCTGACCAGGTCAGACGCGGAAACGACGCTCACTTCTTGTCTACCATCACACCATCTTCGCTGCAGGACGGGTCAAAACCGAGGCATATAATCCAAAGACAACGGAAGAGGCTCACGAATCTCTAGCTTCATCGTCAAACACATCCTTCGAAGACTTCTTAACGGGGCTCGAAGACCGTCTGTATACCCCATAAATTCAAAGCACGTAGTTTCAAAAGATCACTGACCTCCTTGACGCTCTCGTTGCATATCTAAAAGGCCACGAGTGAGTCAGGTAACTTGCAACCAGCCCCAAGAGGCATTACCTTGTCTTCTTGGGCATATCGCGAAACTTGTGATTCTGGAGCCCAGTTAAACGCAACTCAGGTACAAGATGGAAGATAAACGCAGCAAGTACTTATACGAATAGTGTCAATTTGAAACTGCCGCCAACGCGCGTACGGAATTAAATGCGATGCCGCACTTCCGACTAATTCGCGTATCGGGGTCGCTAGGCCGACACACGTAGACCGACGGCAGAAAACAAACTGCTATCGCGCTAACCTGACCCACCTGACATGGAGCACACCGGGATTGGACAGCTCCCCCCACCTGTAGGATATCCGCGGGCTGTCGCCGAGAACGCGCGCACCCAAAATCAAAACGATCGTTAGCAATGGCGACGTGCCGATCTTGTAAAATAAAAAGCCATCCGCGAATTTCGGAGCCTACACGCGGCGTAGCGGCTGGCGAATAGCTATTAAAAAGGGGGGAAAGACGAGGTCGACGGAACACGCTTACCGACCTGTATGGACCACTTCTATGACAGACAAGAGGCAGGTGAGTACAAAACACGCACACTGTCCTACCAGTCGTCATCCACGCTTCAGTAATCGCCCTCGACAAAGAGGCTAGAGAAAGAAGAGCACTTACTGGAGCCATGAACAACCCTGCGTATCAGCACTTGGCCGACCTCGAGGCAAGCCAGAGAAGAAAGCGCGGGACGCCAGACTAACAAGCGTACACAGCTGGAATCGGCCCTGGTGACCGAGTGCGGTTCCTGCAGGAAGTCGTGGAAGCTGTGCATGCCTTGCGATGCAGATGGAGTACTCGACGAGGTCGTATTCGTCGTACAAGGTATCCTGTCGAACGTCAATCTCGTTCCAATTTCTGCAGGAAAGTAAGTATATTATTTTCGTCCATACACCTTATCTCACCGGATACCGAAGAATGGAACCAAAGAAAGCGATTAGACTGGGACAGAGAGCCGAAATCTGCGGTCTAAACTCTCAAACCTTCGAAGAAGCGCTCGCCAGGATAGCGCAATCGCAGGACAAGTTCCAGCAATACTTTGGCGGCCAATTCGCACAGAAAATGTCAACGCAGAACGGGCATTTCGGACGAGCAATAGCCACTAGCAATAGAATCTTCACCATGAGGGCCGACTATCCCAACGAGCAAAGTACGAGCTTCGAACCCGGGGTAGATCCACTTGGAGCACTGGAAAGGATGACGACAAGGGAGATCTTCCACGGCCCAGATAACGTGGTCAAGTACTACCGGAGAGCCCAAAATTCAAGCAAAGAGTGAGAGAAACAAGTTTCTCGTTGTACCAGACTAATGCTGCGTGCCAGCGAGGCCTCTTTTTCGGGCTGGTATCCAGGTGGTTTCAAAATCGGAGACATCGTAGATCTGGAGGCATCACTGGTAGCGGTGCAGACAATGGAGGGCGGTATAAAAGTGACGTGCAGGCTGCACGCTCTCACTCTCCTCGACAACACATACTCCAAGGTACGACGCCACGAGGGCGGACATGATGTCGGCCCTACTAAAAGCCCACGCAGGAAGCAACACTGCGAAGAGCGTCAAGCCAAAGGCCTCCCTCGGCGACAGTATCGATCAGACGAAGAGTAGGCCATCCAGGAGACGTTGAAAGAGAGAGGAAAACGAAGGAGACACCAGAATAAGGCCGAAGGGAAAACTGACTCGCGTGAGAACGGCTCCGCTCGGACCGCGGTCCGATACATAATATTCACGTAATGTGCCCCCAATGATACACTCTACAACGCTGCTCACTCCGCAACTGCACTGAGTACCGAACGAAGTCAATACCGAAGAGGTCAAAAACGTGCCATGTCCGCCTATGCCCCTCAACTTCATCGCGAACTGTTATTTATGCCGGCCAACCGCAAGATATTTGGTATCACCTTCTGTTCGCAGATAAGCTATTCAAACCATGGTTATCCCAGTGATTGAGTACAAAATGTTTGAATATAAAATGGGCAGTATAAACTCACCCCCTATAAAACACGGTACTACAACTTCGAGGGAACGGTTACGTGTGTGATAGCATCTGATCGCGCATGATCGCATCAAATTAGGCACGAGAATTTGTGATTTTGAGGTCAACAACTTGGCTGTGGTTCCAATATATTGTGTTTGATAGAAAGTGGCAATACCTGCTCGGATCAACAACGTCAGTGCCCACAAAAAAACAAAAACAAGAAAACGACCGAATGCGGTAGTGGGCCAGAGTTGGGAACGAGCCGCCGAGTATCGGCGGCTCAGCAATGCCGGTCCTGTCTATCACTCAAACGTTATGGGAGAGCATCTGAAAGCTGGCATCAGAGCACAAACGGCGTTTGAAGATAAGCTATAATCAGCATTACAATAACCGCACGAGACGCTGGATGCTAGGTAAGATAACATTACAATGCACTCGTTCAAGAGGTAGGGACCAGCGAAGGACCTATATCTGGCAAAATCTGAGAATATACACGCTGTAAGTGTTCGACAAGTTCCGGATCTCCGAGAGAATCCGCCTCCGAAGACATCTGATGGGTGTTTCCACCTACATACCATAAAACACTTGAAAAAGGTCACTACAACAGCGAGTAGTGTTATCACAGATCGAGTCGAGTCGAGCCGGGGTTGCCAACTCGCATCAACTCGATCAACCGATTCGAGCCGAGTTTCGATCGAGCTGAGACGAGTTGGCGTTCCCGTCAGTCTCGCGGGAGCGCAGCGTCAAGGAAGGTGGAGAAAGAGGGCAAGGGAGGTGTAATTTGAAGGACTTGAACACAACGCTCTCAGCTACTTGAATTTGAGCAGTTTGACCATTATTTTATAATTTTTTGGCAATTGAAGCTACGCATTTATCCCGAACCATCTAATTATAATGGAGGTGCCAGAATGCTCTGGATATTTTAGGGAGACTCCTTCATCTTCCAAGACTCACATAACGTGTTTTTGGGGCGGCATTTAAGGTTCTAGGACATGCCTATGCCAAACAATCACTCTGCTGGCTGCTTCTGACGAAATTTCCGAGCTCAAGACCAGATCCAACTCACACCGACCGCAACACGAACTGCGAGGGTAAGTCCAACCTAGCTGCTACACTTGTGATAGCATCTGAACACATGTGATAGCATCTGATCGCGCATGATCGCATATAGGCGGACATCAAAAAGATGATTTTCAGTTCACATTAGCTGTGGCTTTACTGTATTATTTTGGGTTAACCGTGGAGAAAAACTGGCAACACCTGCTCGTATCAACGCCGTCGGCCCTCATTAACAAACCAAAAAGACTGAAGGCTGTCGTATGCCGAAGTTGGGAACGAACAGCCCAGTCTCGGCGGCTCCGCAATACCGTTCCTTTCTATCACTCAAACGGGAGGGCATCCGAAATCTATTATCAGAGGCCGAAGGCAAATGGCGTATGAAGGTGAGCTATATTCAACAATATAATATCCGCACGAGACGCTGGAAGCCCGGTAATATAACACATAGCACACTTGTTCAAGAGGAAGGGAGCAGCGAAGTATCTATATCCGCCAAGAATTGAAAATATACATGCTGCAATCGTTCAACAAGCTCCGCAACTCCGAAGGAATCCGCCTCCAATGACATCTGTCGATTGAGGGGCGTAGCCTGAAACTCGTAGAGTATCTCCATCGCAAGATACTGAGTCCGGTGCGCCGCATTCACCACGATGCCTGAGTATATCATCAGTCGCTACAAAACAGCGACGAGAGGGCAGTATGCACCGGACTCCGATCTGAACTGTCCAGAAGTATGGGTTGGCTCGCCTGGTGCAAACAATGACGGGTGTCAGTTCGAGTGGGCTCTACGGATGGGACACACTCAGTACGTACGTTGCAAACGAGCGATTTCTTCCTTCTGAATGCGCAACATGGTTATAGCGGGGTGATCTGGAGGTAATCCCCAACCACCGAGCCATCCATCTTCAGTTGATAGAAGTCTGAAGTCGCGAGATAAAAATCGAGGTGGGCTTACTGTCAGGATCGCTGCCAGTTCCCAGTCTACCCGCATCATACTCGACATCGCCCTCTACAAGGAACAAATTAGCATCGTTTTGAATAGTCAAAGACACACGTGCGATCTGACGCTGCAACCGGGCCTTCGACCATCCGAGAAGAACCGGGCAAAACTGCTTCGGTGTGTTGGGCAAAAGCAGGAGCTGTTGGGGGGTAGACAGGCGGCGGGGTTGTAGAAGGGTAGACAGGAGGCGGGGCTGTAGAGGGGTACACTGGCGACGGGGCTGTAGGGGGATAGGCGGGCGGCGGGACGACGGAAAGTTGAGCACCGGGCTGGGCAAATGCAGCAGTTTCTGGTTGAGGAGTCGGAATTGCGCCAAAACGCGGCTCGAGTAGAGGTTGAGGTCCGGATCCATCTAAATACAAGATATAGTCCTCCTTGAAGGAGCAACTAGTTTTCTTCCTCCTGCAATGGGCACATCGACATGAGTCATCGATAGGACCACAGTCGGACCCTTGAACAGCACTAAGGGAAGTGTCAATAATGCAATATTGCGGTGTCGTCCGCAAACCACATTGCATTATTTCCAGACCAAGACAGCCAGTGATCTGGCACTGTAATGCAATACTCCGGGAAGTTTCCCTTGCCAGCGAAAAAAGTCCCACAACTTGCTCCGATCGCAACGGACCTGCTTAAAGGGGTCAATAAATGATGGCCAGTTCAGGCCATCATCAGAAAACACAAAAGATCACACTCCCCATCGCAGCACATTGATCCCCCGTCATATCAGACTCAAGCGAGCTTCGGTGACCATGCCGGTTGATGCTGATGTCCCAAATCTTATCTAGGGTGCGGCTATCCGCTGTCCCGCCGGCAAGTCCCGCCGGCAAACAACTTTCCCACAATATGCGATTCGGATTGTACACTGTATCAATCGGGCAGGGCAGCAATAAGATGGCAGGTGGGGCATAGGTTGGTGAAAGACTAATTGTGCAAGAAGGACGCCAAAAAAAACAAGAAAATCGACAAAAGTGATTGAATGAATTGATTCTGGAGATAAAAAAGAAGTGGGGAGCGGAGTCGAACACACGACCTCCGGGTTCGCCCATTAATTCAGGGAAGACAAACCTCCAAGTAGACTAAACATCCGATATAATGTGGCCCCAGCCATTGTGTATGTCCAACTGTCGTGCACACCCCTTCATGTCTGCAATCAAAGCCGGGCCGGTCGCATTACTGATACATATCGTTCTCTATTTCCTCCTCCGCGTACACCTGCGCCTCCACCCACCGCACCTGGTCCTCGTCAACATCCACCACCACCTCCGGCAAACCCGCCATGTCCTCCCCCCTCAAGTAGGCTGCCGCCTTTGCACGCATGGGGCCCCACTCCCGCTCTAGTCTCTCTCGAATTTGACGCTCTCGATCTGCCTGCTCCAGAGCGTACGCCCTCACGCCTTCCCTTACCTCTGGCTCTATCTCACCGCCCTTCCCCAGCATCACTGTCCTCGCCTCCGCCCTGGCCTTCCACTGTCGCTCTGCATATCGTCCGAATTCTAGTGTGCGTCGCATTTCCTCTTCTACCAGGACCAGGTCCTCACGCCACCGATTTGTGCGTGAATAGGCCTTGCACCACTCCACGCGTATGGCTGTTCCTCAGCGTCAATCTGTACTCGTCGCTGCACCGTGGGAAGCACGTACCTTCGTGCAGTTTTTTGTCCCCGGTCTGTTTCGTCGGCGCTGCATACCAGATCCAGGACAACGTCCGATTCGTCTCCCCCATCGCCACCGCCCCCGTCGCTACCAGGCCGTCCGCGACCCCCAAAGCACCCAGATGCGCATCATGCGCCTGCTCCTCCTCGCGGACCTCTCGATCACTTAACGCCCTTACATCCGACTCCTCCAGCACACGAAACTGGTCCTCCCACTGCCCGTGGCCCTTGAGCTTGAGCAAGGCCTGCCGTGCGTATCTATACCGTAGTTTGCACCCGTGTATCTTGATATTGACTTGCCGCAATATACCTTGTCCCCGTGTCAACGCCCGCTGGCCGCTCCAATTTCGAATCTTGAAACGGTTGGTCATTGTCCGCACCCGCAGACCCTGGCGCAGCACCGCCAACGCGTCTCCGGCCTCCCCGTGTCTCAGGCGCGCCTCCACCCCATCCAATCCCGGGGCGCACGCCTTCTGCCGCGCTGCTGCTGTCCCAATCTCAGACGGCATGAACAGCCGCGTGGCCTCCGGCTGTTGGTCGTCCGCGTCGTAAACCGCCCGCTGCGTCGGCGACAAGTAGCGCCGAAGCTTGGGCATGTACGTCAGCTGCAGTTTGCGGAACGCCTGGAGGCGCATGCGTAGCGACGTCCGTCGCTTCAGAAAATCCAGTTCTTGTGTGGGCGAAGGATTCGGGCCCGCGGCCTTGATGGCTACCGCCAGCTGTCGTCTATGTACGCCAGTCAATCAATCTCTTCTGTCTGGCGGACGATAAAAACCCGACGCACTGAGCTTCCTCAACCTCCATCCCCATCGTCACAAACGTGCTGGGAGTGTCCTCGCGCTCCACCTCCGTCCCATCCCCTGTCTTTGCGTACTCCTCTGCGGCCAGCAAGATACGGATCTCCTTCAGCGTCACACCTTCCTCGTAATCAGCTGACAATCGAAAACCCCAAAGATAACTCACCGTCCTCCTCGAATTCGTAAGGCGAATTCTTGGCGCCTTCGACGTGTTGCTCTTTCTCCCATTTGTCTACCCACTGCTTCCATCCACCAACATCTAACTCGTTCACATTCGCTAGTCCCTCACTGAACGCCTCAAAAGCCTCCTTATGCGCCCTCCCCTCCTTAATTCCCTCCCCCATCCGCTGCAGCAGTAATCGACCTGCGTCAAGTAAGCGATGTTTCTCATTAGCCTGCAAATAAAACGTACGATGCGCGACCAATCGGCAGAAATTATGAAAGCTGAATAACCCCTCCAACGCCGTATGCCGCGCGCCCAGGCCCATCATTTTCGTCGACGACGCTATTCCATTTAGGAACTCCCAATTCTGTTCCACCGTCTCCCCATGTGTCCGGCCCGCGCCCCAGAGCCAATGGAACGAGAACGGCGAATGGCAGCCTTTTTTATGCGCCGGCAGATGGAAATTCGGGACGGCCCATCGGACGTTTTTGAAGTCGATCTTCAAATGGTATTTCTCGGGCAGTTTGCCCATCCGCGTCCAGATATGTTTGGAAAACTGACACGCGATGTCATAGGAGAGCAAGATATACATCCAGATGTACCCCAATAGGGCGGAGAAGAATAAAAAGTCCATGTTGCAATAACTAACAGGCAAGTATCAGCACCCATCCATTTAATATCTCTGCCCACATACCGTTCACCCATCTGCAGGTCTCCGATGCCGTTCGGTCGCCACATGTTGTGGCGGGCGCACGTCACGCCACCGATCCCCGTAACTCGCAGGCCCTTGACGCGCTTGGCATTTGCGAGGAACATTGCTTGAAAGCCAGAACAGCTCGATATTTCTTCCTCGTCTACGTGCTTCTTGATGTGTTCTGAATACTCCTTTCTGTTGCAGAAGAAACCGCTCCCATCGTCGACGATGGGATCACTCTCCTCCGTGGAAACGTTTCGATTAATAAGCTTGAAATTGGTGTCTTGCGCTAACGCTAGGAAATACTTGTACCTGAGAAAATAATCAGTGTGTCTCCACATTTACCTAGCTGAAACTTACCGCTGATCTTCCGGCATTTCGTCCCAGTTAATCTTATCATAGTCCTCCGGTATATTGACCTCCGGGATCGGACACATTCGACATCGCGGTTCTGCAAGCTCCCCCTGACGCGTCCCGTTAACCCCGGAGTCCTCGTGCCCACGGCCCGCCCTCTTGTGAAGCTCCATCATCCGATACTGTCGAACGATGGCACGGAATGCCCGCCGACGGTCCTAAAGGCCTCAATTAACTCGTGAAAATCATCGTAATCAGCCTCATACGCACCGGGGGCGCCCTCTCCTGCTTCCCGCTTTTGTCGACCTCCCTCTTCCGCACCGTCTCCATCCCATCGTTGTTCGACAGCAGTTCCAGCGATCGCACAAAATTGTATGCTGAAATCTTTCCCAAGCAATTTTGCATCTCAAATAAGCGGATCACATTCTCTGTAGCACAAGTCTGAGGGTCCACCGAGGTCGCCGGCCAAAGGCACGCTCGCCGAAGCTGCTGGCGATGCTCCACCCGCGAATCACAACCGCAAAAGCTTAGCTTCACGACGCGGATCCCCAGCACATCGATTATAACAAAATCCTTGTGCGCCGGTCGCGACCGTGGGCAGAACACTCCAGGTGGATGCCCTAGCTGGATTCGCGCATCTAGACCCAGGTCATTCAAGGACAAAGGTACAAAGAATTCCCCCGTCCACATCTGCGCTTTTTGTCAGCGCGCGCTACATCATCGCCACAGGAATCTCGCGACCCACCTCGACTGAATGTGTCGGCAAGGCCCTATGCATGTTTACAATGCAGGGCTCACAATACATTGCTGCGCCAACGCAGGTCTGGCGCGCGCAGCGATACACCGGATCGGCACATTTGCACCCTGCACATGCACGGTAGACGTCCGCGGAACCGCGTCCCTCCAGTCTCAGCATCTCATCGAGTGTTTCATCTCGGTGGTAGCGCATAAATACTTTCATCGGTGTGTCCTAAACTCATCGTTAAAATATTTCACTTAGACGGGTAAACAGCACCTACCGCGGCCTCCCACCGCTCGAAATTCACGCCGTCCAGCACCCCCTGTACCCCCACACGAAGCGTGATTCCATCGTTGCCCTCCCCGCCTTCTTCCTCCCCCGGTACGTCCCCCTCCCACCCATGGTCGTCCCAGCTCTCTATAGCCCCACACAGATAAGAAAAATCGGGCCTCTCCATCGCCTCTTCCATCTCCTTGTCCACTGCATGGTAACTAGGTACCGCCGGTACAGACGTATCAACGGCGCTTGAGCGGGCCAGCACACGTCGTCCATCGGCGGACTGCTCGTAGGTGGTCGCGACGTTGGGCTGGTGGACGTACATTGCCGCATCGTCCGCGGTCCTTTTGTTGCGCCGTCCGCGCGCCGCCATTCTTCAAACGGGGGCGGTCGAAGACTCGTAATGCGACTTGATGCGATGCTCAGAAGGTCGAGTTTGGGTTGTTTTTATCAGGCTTGGTCGACAAACAACACCAGACTGGAAACTGCGCCTCTCTCCTTCTTCGATTCACCCCCATGTCGCTCACCCCGGCCTCCCGAAATGCCGTCGGTTTGTCTTTTCTTTCCTTCTCTTGGCTTCACCCTCCTTCAATTTCTCTTGCAGGTTCTGTGAAAAGACGCAAAGTGTTTGCTGACCAGACCCTTGAGGAACGCGAGCACACCCGCCACCTCCTTGGGATGAGCGGGCACCATCCTCCCCCTCCCAAAAAAATCACTCGCGTTCCCATGCGCAACACCCGCCACCGCAAAAACACGCAACCCAACGGCGGCTATCGCGAACCTCGCACCACCGCTCTTTCTCGTGAAGATCTCTACGAGGACGCACGCTTGCCTGTTGCCCTCGAGCCCGTCCGCCCCTCGCAACGCTGCTCACTTTGCAAAGCAGTGAAGTCTCACCCCGTTTGGTCCGTCTTTTCCTTCACCCTTTCTCGCCCGATCTCACAATATTTTAGCTATCCCTGTGGCCACAGTCATTGTTACGCCTGCATCCGCCTGTGGCTTGAACAAGACTGGATGTGCCCAGTGCCCGCCTGTCGTACGATGCTCAGAAGTGAGCCCCACCGTCACATTGCGGAGGAGCAGGCGCTGGCGGAGGCCTTTCCCAACTGGGTCAACGCCACGGCTGTTAGCTACACCTGGGAAGGTCTCACCTTTCCCGAGGCGCCCACCGATGTCATTGTAAGCAGCGACGAGAGCTCTTGAATTTACTTATCGAATGAAATATTTTGTTTTGCATCGCCTGAATTTCCGGTTGTCCCGTTTACCCGACTATCTGAGTCTCCGTGATGCGTCTTCGTCACCAGGTCAACCACCGTCAACCGATCAATTATTGCGCCCAGTGGTGCGAGAAGTTAGGGTGAAGCGGTACGAGGTACCGTCACGTGCATCGGCCCCGGCCCGGCCCGGTTCTACAATCCGACTCAAAACATAGCAATTTGGCCGGTACTGTACCGTGTACGTATTTTAGCTTCGCTTTCCCAGTATTTCACTCTCTGTTCCCTTGTTTCCATGTTCCCAGTATCAATCTATTTCAATGATATCGCGGAACTTCGGAACTACGATCAACTATCGCATCAAATTACGACGTCTGATTGTCGATCTTACCTTCACCTCTTATCTACTATTCGTCGTGTTCCTCAGCCACACTATTCATCGCGTTCCTCAACCACTGCTAGGATTTCTCTGGAAGCCCGTTTATTTGGTTTCTCTCTCCAACAAACCAACACGCACACAAAAATCTCCGAGGACAAGAAACACAAGTGGTTGTTTTGCTCCTTGTGTGGCCATGCTTGACCGCAGTCGACCTGCTGACCTGCGGTTAAATGGCCATCAATGATCTCGCTAGACTTCTAAAGATAACCCCAATATTTGCTGAACTCGACTCAAACTTGACTCGCAGCAATTCACGAAACGGTCGAGACCATGCCTTGCGGCGACCGCTACCCACACGCGCGCTCGTGGAATCTTCATCGTCCTCGCAGACCCAGAAAACGCATTGGCGTGCCGCGACCCAGCCGTAAGTTTCTCTTTGCCCCCTCTCTCGTATACTTTCTGATGTCCTGCAGGGACATTCCTGCGCTACCTCAAGCAGCGTTATATTGCGAATTTCTGGGCGCGCTGGTTGGCGAATGCAAACATGGCTCCGAATCCTCCTCCAGGTATGTTGCATCTTATTTTGGTGGGGTGGTCCTTGCTTAGTGTCCCCAAGCCCTCGATGATGATAGGTTGTCAACGACCATGGAGTCCAAAGTTTTTGGCACCTGGGGCGATGGCGTGATCCCTGCGAGCGACCACATCTGGGAGCAGTGGGAGGCCGAGGACGCTGCCGCCGCCGCCGCCCGCGAGCACAAGTCCAACGGTTGGCCGCGTTGGGAGGATTCTGGCGGTTGGGACTCGTAGTCGGTTGTCTGATTTTGCTACATTCAATGCATCGTGCCTTCCATCGCCGCAATAACCTCAATCCATTGTGGGCTACATACAAAACCATCAAGCTCAACGACGTGTGCGATCCTTTCCTCGAAGAGCTTCATTTGCCAGTCGTGCTTCAGCGGCTTTCTTGGTCTCCTTCACGAATTGGAGCTTGTGTGTCTCGTTGCCGTGGATCGCGAACTGAGGGAGATAGATGTCGTCGAAGGATTGTTCGCCCAATCTCGCGATGAATTTCTTTTGGCCGCGCCTGCACGGCATTGTGGGTCAGCCAAAAGGACAGACTCTATAATAACTACTACGTACCGCTCTCGGTAGTTGGCATCGGCCTCACGCCGCGAGTCGCGTGCCAAGGCCTTGAGCTCCTCTGACTTTTGGATGCGGGCACGGTAGCTATGTCATATTAGCACTTATGTATACAGTAGGCGTAGTCCTCGTACGCTTGCATCTGAGTTTTGGCCTTCGCCCGGAGAGCCTCCATATTCCTAAAGTGAAGATTGAGGAAATTAGGTTATAGTCTGCGTGAAGGCTAGTGTCGGCACCTTTCACGATAGCGACGTTGCGCCAGCTTGTGCTGACGACGCTTTAACCTGTGTTGGGCCCTACTGAGTGGGCGTACTTCAGTTGAAGTGTTGCCGGGGGTGCCGGTCATCCGTGACGTTGAAGAGGAACAGTTTGCGAGGTGGAAGTCAGTCAGGTTTCGTACGACATATATGGAAACACTATTTGGGACTTGACGTGTTGGTGATACAGTGACAATTTTCTTTTTTTTGCGTGCCGTCAGATCGAATTCTGAGTGAGGTTTTTTTTCAGTTGGGGTAGGGCAACTGCCGCGAAGACTGTGAAAAATTGCTAACTTGCAGCGTCCTGCCTGTAACTCACAGGATATTTTTCAAACTTATTTTCGGCCCCATCGGCGAGGGAAATCCGATGTGTTGGTGATTATGGCCGCTCGTTGATTTCTTGGTGGCTCACCTTCAAGTCAACGGGGGTCGGACTTTCTTCCACCCCATTGGAGAACAGCGAAAGAAGGTCCTTGAAAAAACCGGGACTTTTTGGCCCTACCAGGGTTCAGGACGTTAATTTCTTTTGATTGAGTTGGTGATATCGGAGCCCTTCCCGAACATCGTGACTCGGCGTGACTGCGCTTCAAGAGCAACACCGCAGACCATGATTCCGTCCCAGCTGCGCGAGCTGGCTGAGCCGCCCCGGGACTTTATAGCTTGCAAGGTTCCCGAGCATCCAGGACACAACTTTATCTGCCACGCCCACTTCTCAAGTAAGGAAAACAAGACCTACTGGCTGCTTCTGGGCCCGCTCAATGAAGGCGCCTACACTCTGAAGTAAGTCAGTCTCTGCGCATTTCGGGGACGAAACTGACTGGTGTGTAGAGCGGATTGCATGCGCGCAAAAGGCCGACTGGGACTGTCTGCGGCCTCGGCGGTTTTCGTCGCGTCCTTGGCCGAGTGGAAAGATGTCTTGCCCCTCTGGCGAAAATACTGCTTTCATCGGCACACGAAGTGCGATGTCCATCCGGCAGCGTGTATGCGCGGGGGCCCCATACATGAACACCAGGTTGTGGAGGAGACGGCTCGGCCTAAGAAAAGAAACGCCGTCAAGAAGGAGCCGACTGGGAAAGTCAAATTGGAGGCGGTCAAGCAAGAGCCTGCTGGTACGCCGGTCAAGCGAGAGCCTGCTGGTACGACCCTCGCTGTCAAGCAAGAGCCTGCTGGTACCGCAACCAAGCGCAAGGCTGAGATGCAGTCCCCGGCGATGCCGAATACGCCGGTGCGGGGTGAAACGCGTCGCCGCGCTCATGCGCGCAAGGCCCCGATGCTCTCGTACACCGAGTCCAGCGACGACAACGATGCCCACTCTGTCGACTCCGACTTTTTCTTTCTCTCGGACTCACCATCTCCATCGGTCCCTTGTCGCGCAAAGACGGTGGCAGGGGAGACCGCGCTCGCTAATCCACCTAGTCGAGCGCCGTCGCCGACCATTTCGGTCTCTTCCCTTTCGGCGTCGGCACTCGTCAACCCACCAGCCAGTCGAGTGACGTCGCCGACCATTTCGACGGTCTCTTCCCTTTCAGCGTCGAGTTTGGCCGCCTCCAAGACCAACGGGAAAGGCAAGGAACGCGCAGTATCACGCGTTCCTGTTCGGGCATCATCCGCGCAGACAGAGAAGCTGCGGGCTGCTCCTCTGGCGGGTGCCTCACACACAACATTGGGTGCAGTCAGTGCGGCGCATGGTGCGACAAACAGGGCGGGCCAGCCATCAGCCTCCGCCATCTCTTGCGCCGGCCCATCCGCATCTCTTGTGGGTTCATCTGCCGCTGCGTCAAGCATCTCGCGCGCCCCCGCCGCGATTGCTGGCCCCTCTGCTGCTGCGTCAAGCATCTCACACATCGGTGGGCCTTCCCATCGCGGTCCTTCACGTGGCGACGTTTTCTATGTCAGTGCGCGAGGCGCCGTGCACCACTCAAGAGACCAGGCGTTCCAGGACATCGATGTAGGGCCAATCCAGCCCGTCATGGGATACGATGCCGCGATGAGTTACGCAGACAAATTGGTCCGCGGTGAAAATGGCGCAAGTGGTGAAGATGGCATGGATTTGGACGTATGAGGGGCCGGCTGGATTTTTGAATTTGGACGCGTTAAGGGCCGGCTGGATTTTAAATATAGTTATTTGTACTCTTCGCTGCCGTCGTTGTATTTCAGGTTGTCCACACCCTCCTCTGTCCCTTGTGAATCACTGGCTTTGTTTGGCAACGGCCTTTGCACAGAAGCTCTTGAAAAACAACAAACGACTTCAAAACGACTTGGTCTCCAATATTGCGCAAGTAAGAAATCTGCCTGTAAATATGTCAGTTTTCCAGGAGGAATGGCACAGCTAACACCGACCACACAGCATGGCACCAATCCCTCGCTTGGACACAGCCAAGCGCCGGTTTCTGGAATCAAGAGTCGAGCAATACCTTGACATCGTCCGGGCTGGGAGGGAGGGGAAGGATCTAGAACGGTTTCGTGCGGACGTCGTCAAAAGTTATTTGAGCCGTTACGGCTTTACGCCATTAACGGAACGTTGGTGGACAGCACGGTGGAACACTGAGGATGGGGCAGTTTCAAGTGCAGAATTTGAGGAACGCTGGCGGTTTGTTCATGAATTGAGCAAGGTGAGTCCTTTGTGTTCTTATGATTCAGACTGGTTTAACAGGGAACGGAGCAGAAAATTATGACTTGGTATAGATTTTGCGCAGAACGACTGTTACAGGCGGGATAGCGTATGGACGGTAGATAAGACGTGTAGACGCACGTACAATTGTTTTGGGAGACGCCTTGAAATTCTGCAGCCCCTAATTCCACGTGCAACAAAGTGATTTGTTTGTGTGACGGTTGATGCGCAGACCTAGCAAATTTGTTACTGAGACTGCCTTTCAATTCAAACAGCGCACGCACTTCAGTACACGACCATGGCCCCCAACAACGCGATCCCATCGACATCCTCCAAAACGACGAAGCCGCATATACGGCGCACAGGCAAAAAACCGGGCAAGACATCCTGGGTCCATGGGACGAAACAGACTTTCTTCGTGTCGCGTTCAGATGAGTGGTTGTCAGCGCAGCGAATGGGAACGGCAAAACTGGGCAAATTCTACGACGATGTCACGAACCTCTACATTCAGAAGTACGGTTACGACTTGCAGGACAACGAGGATTTGGCAGAAGACACCCCCGATCCCACCGACCCGAACGCGCCCGACCCCGAGATGGGCGCGCTGAGCAAGGAGGAGGCAGACCGCCGGAGCAAGATCAGCGCTCGTATACGCGGCGTAAGTCAAAACTTTGAATGGAAGTGGATGGAAACTAACAAAAATATAGCGCATTGGCGCATGGTACCGCGCGCACTATGGTGGTGGTGTGGAGCAGGGGCAAAAGAACCTGTTCAAGGATCTGTTGTCGGTGGGGGCCAACATGGGCGCGACGCAGCCGGCGAAGATGCAGACGTGGCAATATTATTCCAAGCTGCACTATGAAGAACGCGTTAAGCCGCGCTTCGAGGCCGCGTGGAAGGCGGCGCTGCAGCGGGCCAAGGATTTGGACCTGTCAGAGCCGCACGAGGTCAAGGTGCGCGGTGAGATTACGCGGCAGGCGTGGGAGGAGGAATCCGAGGACTTCAAGGCGTTGGTGGTGGCAGCGCAGAACAAGGAACATGCACAGCTGCTTCGTGCGTGGGAGATGGGCCGCGCAGAGGAGAGTTCTCATACGGCAGAAGAACTCAATGCGTAAGCAATACTCCTTCATATTGAGGGTGCAGCGTCGCTTACAATAATTTAGGGTCCTAAAAAATGCCGCGCTTTATCTGCAGCCTCTTGCGGATATCATCCAAGAGCGGTTCTCGATGAACGTCGCCATAATGTTGTGTGGGCCCATCGGGGAGCATGGAGGTGCTGTAGAAGTGCGAAGGTAAGCACGGCGTCAAGTTGAGAGGGGAAGGAAACTAACGATGTGGGTAGTGTTCACTCCGGAACCACGGCGGGACTAAACCCTAAGAAGTGGTACAACTTCGACCCCGTGGGATACCAGAATGCAGAGGCGTCGATGGTGCGCTTCTCGGAGAAGACTTTCAGTAAGCCCTGTTGCGAGAGGACTCGAGGAAAATACTGACGAATGATGATCCACCAGGCGAGGCAGAGAGGGAGAGACGGCGTGTGGGATCCACGTCTTCAGCGAGCAGCGGGGATATGCCAGCGGGGGGCACTTCGAGCGGGGGCGGGAGCACAGCTGGCGCCTCGGGGACGCAGGCGGGACCCTCCGGGATACGTGCTGCTGGTAGCGCGGGGGATACTGTTGAGCGCCCTGCGGGGTATAGGCCACGGGAGTCTGGTGGCCCGCTGCGCGATACACCACCACCGCCCCCGCGCGATACACCACCGCCACTGCCGCGCGATACACCACCGCCGCTGCCGCGCGATACACCACCGCCGCCGCTGCGCGATACACCACCGCCACCGCCGCGCGATACACCTGCGCTAGAGGGAACACCTGTGCCCGTGCATGAAGCGTGGCGACGCAAAGACATGGCGGAGTGGCCGGAGGAGCTTCGCCGAGCACACACAGCATTTGCAATGGGGGTGAAGTGGCCGGAGGACTGGGCGAGGCTAGTCAACGAGTACCTGGACTTCGAGGCGGCGGCGGGTTACCCAGACGAAGGTCCCCGCATCGGGGGCGACAGTAGACCGCCAGAGGTCGGGGAGTTTCTGACCGGCGGGCGAAAGTGGCATTCGCCGCCGAGGATCAGAAACCTCGGGAAGCTGGGGCAGAAGGGGTCGTATGTGGACAACTGGTGGATGTGGTGGAGGTCGCTACAGCCATCCGAGAGGGAGGTGGTGGAGGAGACGGGCATGATGACGATGCCAATGGAGATGGAGTGGGGGAGACTGACGAAGATGTCGGGGCGTAACGGTTTCTTGCAAGTAATGGCGACTTTGTGGTGGTGGGGGATGGAGGAGTTTCGAGACGGAGCTGAGGACACCTCAGGATGGACGAGCGCAGTGGGGGATGTAGAGGGCATCTTGTACGGTGTCTTGAAGTCGGGGGAGGTCGTCGTGCAGTAAGTCTTCGTCGCGGTCCTGTGAGAAGATGTGTCCATACTGATGATTACCTTGTCAGGCCCAAGAAAGGGAAGGACAAGGCCGCGGGGAAGAAGCGCAAGTCGGCGGAGATGGAGGCAGAGGATAATGGACGGCATTCAAAGAGGATCGCAGGGAAGGAGCCAGCAGGGGAGACGAATCGCAGGCAAACCCGGGGCGCTGCGGGAAAGACGTAAGTGGCTGCATAGGTTTAAATGAGGTCGTTCTGACGAGTCTGTAGTGCTGAAAGGCCTAAGCCACGGCCGCGCAAGAAGTAGTAGATTAAAGTAGATTTTTTATGGCGGTGGATTAAGCGAAGCGGACTTGGCGAGTTCTGCGGAATGCACGTGACCGTTTCGTCGTTAGAGAGCACGCGAAGGTTTTCGTTTTTTTGTCAAAAAAGATCCATTAATGAGGGCAAGTAATGGACGGTACACGAAATAAGGTACAATCAGGGGGAATGACACAAATCATATTAGAGCATAGGTTTGAGGTTGAAAGCTGATTGACGGGTGGTTAGGAGCTACGTCTTTTTTGAAGGTTAGGATAATAATGTCTAGGGCAATGTGAAAACAAAAACACACTATTTGTGAGACGCGGTGCGGTTCATGGCAGAGTAGTCGAGCAGGCACTGTCGAGAAGCCACACAAGGCCTCTTGACAGGCGGTGGGAGCGGTGCCGCATTGTACCAAATGTCTTCAGCCTGCTGTCCATCGAAATGCCGAAGATCGTGAGCATTGAAATGATTGTGCGTGAGAATGGGGTGAGCAGAGTAAGGAGGTGGATAGGGGTTTGGAGCCGAGCGTGGGCGTCGTCGACGAATATGGAAAGAAGAGATGGGCATTCGGGACTAGAAGAAATGTTAGCTAGATATGTGAGCACCTGGGACGAGGAGAGGTACTGACCAGGAAATGCAGAGCGCAGAATGTATGGTATGGAGCAAGAGCCTGCGGAACAAATAATGGTAAAGCCGTGACCGGACCAAGGCGGAAAACGCTTGATTGCGGGGAATAGTCGGAGCAATGCAGGGCGAAGGCCCCAGAAGGTAACAGAGCCAATGAAAGGAATAGGTTGAGCACGGGCTAGCACGGGAGTGATCGGAAACACAAGGAACAAGGCTGCGATGGCCACCAGATCAAACACATGTAAAGGGACGGAACTGTTCGAGGCGGGTGAGCACGGAAAATCATCGGAATCGATCGGAGTCAAGGGGCAAGGTAAATAGATGCAAATAATGATAATAATGAAAATAATGATGGGACATCACGGAAAGCAATCGGAGAGAACCGGGAGTGGCAGGAAAAAATGATGGTTCATGACAAGCAATCATCATTAACCGGATCAAGGTTACCTGATCAAAGGAGGGCACCATCACTGATTTTTGAGGTGATTTCCCCTTGTGGGATGGGAATAAATCTATTTATTGAAGGATTAAAAGAGCGTGGGAAACCCCGGACCATTGCATTATTGACACTGTGACTGGCTGTCTCTGACTGGCAATATTGCATTATGCATTCCAGTCAACACCGGGTCTATTACAATATTGGTACGTCTATTACACTGAACAGAATGCGTGCAGCCTGCACACTTTCTGGCAGTCTTGAGATGCAGCGTTGATATTCATAACGTAAATCAAATGAACCGTGCTGATGCTCACGGAAGGCAGAGAGGCGAACCAGGCATGAAGCCTGTCTTTATCCCTCATTAAAGCGGCGACTCTGGAGCTACGGCTGTCAATGTTGGTGCACTCCTCTTGGACTATGAAGTTACCTCATTGTAAAATAGACAGCAAAGATATGAAGAACAGAACGGTACTTCGATCCGAGCTCGGATGCGGGATGTGAATGAGAGGAGAACGAGAGGTGCACACAACACATCACAACAAATACAAATACGTTGATAGGGGCAGATATCGGCCAAAAATTCGAACTGCGATAAAAGATAAAAAAAATCAAGAGATATCGTTGTAAGTCAAGAAAACTCCAAGTCCCTATTATACGGATCCAAAGTTCCCGTGCAATACAAATAATAAACTTGGAACGGAGGGAAGAGCCGCCTGCGCTCTCAAAGCTTTCGTTCACAATTCACTGATCGTGACTGACGACTGGCTAGTTATAAGACTTACCAGATCCAAGTAGTGGTAATAGGGTACTATCAGGCACACGAAATTCGAGGTTTCCTCTATCAAAAGGCCCGAAGAGGTATTACCGTCTTCTGGCGATATAAAATCTGAACTTTGACCGAACTGAGTCCAGACTCTCCGCCAATGTTTCCCAAACCCTTGAGCAAGGCCTAGTAAAGGGCAACGCCTAGACATCGGCTTGGGTCCCAAAGGATCGGGACCCTATGACCTTGGACCCTTAGGCGGAAACTAGTATCGAATATAGACGACATCGGCGAATCACCTAACAGTTGTAAAATGTACTCCAGTTCTGGCTCTCATGGTTCAGAGCGCGATGCCCGTACCGACTGCTTATGATTGCTCGTATACACTCATCGGCTTTGCGCCATCTGACATTCTTTATTCAACGTGGTACCAACATGTTAAGCGTAGAACAACAACATCGACATATCTTAGCAATTTGATGAGGCGCGAGGAGACTGCAGGAGTCCAATCGCTGAACGAGAGCATGACGCGAACCGTAGATGCTGCGGTGACCAGGACAACTCGAATGTCACGGGTTAGAGCCTTTAATAGCTCAGAAGGTAGGTTCGTGATTTGTGAACCTAGATTAACGACGAAAAGTAATGGATGGATACAACTCAATCGGAGCACTTACAGCGAGGGAGCATAACTGGTGAATCGGTGCTGAGAGCTGCAAATGGAAAATCCGCATCAAGAGAGGGGAATATAGGGAGACTCTGTAGCGCAGTCTGGCATCTGGCGGAGAGAGAGTCTAAAACATCGCGAAAATGCGGGTGGACGACCAGGCATTTCGCGACAATTAGGCGACTAACAACGGCCGATAATTGACATCGCATGCACTGGAAAAGGAAAGGAATTGAACGCATAACGGAGTCCTCCGAAATTGTGCGCTCCTAAACGAAAGACATCGGTCAGCTGAGAAAGCAGCAAGCGTTTCAATCGGCGCACTTGAGCCATAGGCTGGACGGGCGAGCCTGCAGCTGAGTCGAGTTTGAACTTTGAACATGGAGGGAAACGAATATCTTACCGGATCCTCGATTGTCACCGTCTGAAACGAGAGAATAATCGGAGCCAATCGGAGAAGATAACCTGATTGGCGTAACTGCAAGCGATGTGGGAGCCTTTATGAGCGGACACGACACGATCGTACTCACCACAACCGCCGTTATCTTGAATGATTTCCGACTCTGAAGGGGGGATCGAAATGGCTGGTCCCGTAAAGACCTGCTCCAGGTCCACAGAGGAGAGGCGATTCACGGCTCCCGTGAGGGTTGAAGAAACAGAAGCGTCCGAAATCGGGTTAATGAGGATTGTCGAACCATGAAGAGGAGGAAACTCTGCGAAAGCAGACGGTCGTTCCTCTTCCAGGTCGGTCTGCACAAGGGGGGCTTCCAAATCGGCAGTAAGACGCCCGGATTCTGTTGCTGGTGGTGGACTATTCTGAACTGCCCTCATATCATCGAAAGAAGGGGATCCGAGCACCCGGTCCGTGAGAACAGTTGTCGATGTAACAGCAGTAGGCGGCGGCAAGACAAGGCCGTCGTCGAGGGGCTCGGAGTCTAGCGCGGTTACCGCTCTATATTCGAGAGTTGTAGAGACCGGGGAGCTTGGTACAGAAGAGAGCGGCGAACTCGGTACAGAAGAGAGCGGTGAACCTGCGAAATATAAGTCAGACATTTCGGTAACGATGGTGAGCGGTTTACTCATGTCAAAGTCTACAGATGAGTCTCTGCCTGGCGACCGTGGACTGGAAACACTGGTCCGTGGAACGCGTCGAGAGAGCATGCTCTCATCGCCGATGCAATACCGCCCGCTCCCGCGTCCTTTGATCCTCTTCCCACGGAGTGGAATCACCTCGGAGGAGACCACTGGATTCGAGCCCAACTGCCATTCGGGAGGGACTGCGCCGATGAATATTCGGGGTTGCGCAGCAGGATGAGCGACAAGGAATCGGTTATCGCCATCGGCACCGACAAAGGTCTTCGCGATGCGCGTCCCGTTGGGATTGTACATGGTGGCATAGTATGCCAGAGGTTCGATGACCATGTCGTCGAGGACGTGGAACGGGCTCCGCTTCGTAGTCTTCCGACGAAGCGGCTGACGCCGCCGGACGGCAGACTTGTGGCAATACAATTTGTAGGATCAGAGCACGGACACAGCAGAGTGAAACGGACTGACAAGAGGAATATATTGGCGAGATGCCCGAGACGACGTTGGTCGCGTTTCGACACTTGAGTCAGACAGGTCGGTGGAGTCCGCCGAAGCCGTCGGAGGCGCGGTCACTCTCATTAGAGCGAAAGGCCATGGTTTAAGAGGAACTTCAGGGTCCTGCCTCGGGGTCTTCGATACGTGCTTTGTACGCGCCATAAGGCGAGAGATGAGAGTTCTGGACAAGAAGTCATGATGACAGTACACAAAATTTGATTGATCGCAGGCAAATGTCCGATCAATTGTAGAGCGATCAAAATACACACAGTCAAACATTATACGCCACGGTCTTCCCTCTTTGCCGAGCGCAAGAGGCTCTTACTTTGCAAGATAGCGGCTTCAAAACTACGAATTTACTAGACATGAAAACAGTGTGTATGTACAATATTGACAGTTGACATTAAAGTCGCAGATTTACTAGTACAGCGCACGTTCACGAACACTAGCTGAGGTACTGGAGTAAGAGTAGTAGGGCGCAAGGCCATCAAAAATATACGTGAGGTGGGTGGCTTTCAGGACATGCAAGTGCTGCCAATGTTTTTCATGAGACTAGCAACGTCTACGTCAGCCCAGCCCAATAAACGCACAGACGGTCCCACACGATGTACTCACCTGCGTCAGACGTCTGCGGTCCAAGAAGGAAGGGACAAAACGGGGGGGTCGATTAGGATGTCACCATCCGAGTACTCCTGGAGGTACCAGTCGAGGTCGTCATCCGTCTCGACCATGTCGTACACTCGGTACATGACGAGCCGCCGAACAGGCCGGGAGGCGGCGGCTCGCAACTCCAAAATCGACCGAAGCAACGACAGAGGAACACTGATGACCCTCAACTCCTCCAACACCGGACACAAGTGAGGGTCTTGGCGGCGGCTGTCGTACAACGCTTCGCAGTAACCGGGCGTCGCGCGCGTCAGGTCTAGATGCACGAGCCGCGGGAGGAGAGTGTACAGCCTCGACGCTGCAAACACGTCGGTCAAGGAGCCGTTGACAGAAAGCGTGGTGACGGACGACATGGCCGAGGCACAGTGCAGAAGAAGGTAGAGTTCATCGTCCGAAGGAAGATAGACCGAGAGAGACGTGAGAGCCGGCGCGATGCAGTGGGAAAGTACGCAGGAAACACCCAAACTCCCATCCAAATGCAAGTCAAGGACGCGCAGAAGAGGGAGATGGATGGGAGGTACCGGCAGTACCAACAATTCCTCGCACGGAACCCGCTTGACACACAGGCGGCACAACTGCGCCGCACGAAATAGCAAGCGGTAGAATTGGATGGTAGCCATGTTGACAGGATAAAGGAGATTGAGAAGAATGAGATCGTAGAGGTTGGTGAAAAGGCGGAGGTCCCCCCACCCGACCGACACGCCATCGGCTCGAAGCCGGCCCAATTCCTGGGGCACCGAGTTAGCGAACAAACGACGAGGCCGGGACACAGTTCGTGCCAATGGAGCAGACTGTAAGGGGAGGGTGATGCGCGTGATGGACAGTTCAACCAGATGGTCGGCCCGCGTCCTGCGCAACCGATCCAGAACATCCGGCAAAGCGTGGGCATCTTCAAGAATGAGCGTCAGGCGAGCACAGCGGGCGAAATAGGGCGCGAAGACGGCAATCGTATGCTGGGGGTACATCCGCGGGGGGCCAGCGCTCGAAGGAACGTAACGCAACGAATAGAGGTCGTCAAATTTCAACTTGAGGTCTAAACGGGCTGTGGACCAATGCGAGATCCAGTGGCGGACCTCACTGATACGCAAATGCGGAGTCACGTCGAGCGTCCGCCAAAAGTGAGAGACAGATTCAACGATACTACGCCAAAGGTGGCATGTATGCGCAATGTAACGCCGGGTACGAAGGAACGCCAAACGGCCAGCGCGGTATCCACCGCAGGCGAAAATGAGGATTCTGAGGACGAGCTCGAGAGGCAGGAAGTCGAAGGGGCTGAGAAGATCATTAGCACGGCAAAAAAAAACAAGGGATACGGGATCCACTTGCCTAAATAGCTTGAATATTCCTCCTTCAAGGAAGAAGTTGGCGTGGGATGCGCCATCGACGACGAGCCCGCTCTGCGTAGGCCCAACCGATGCCGCAACGAGCGCGTTGGAGAGATGTGTCGCAGCGTGTACACCTGAAGAAGATCGACCCACATCAGTAAACGCCAATGGATCGGCCAAAAAGAACTGGGGCGGGGCGACGCGATCGAGCCTCGATCAAGCCTCCCCCGAGCCTCGCAAGCGCCAGCGCCAAGCCACGAAGTTCCACGAACACCAGTGGACCAGTCAAAAAAATGGGGCGGGGCGACACGATCAAGCCTCGATCAAGCCTCCCCCGAGCCTCGCAAGCGCCCGCGCCGAGCCACAAAGTTCCACGAACGCCAATGGATCGGCCAAAAAGAAATTCGGGCGGGGCGACGCGATCGAGCCACGATCAAGCCTCCCCCGAGCCTCGCAAGCGCCCGCGGGGCCGAGCCACGAAGTTCCACGACAAAAGAGCGCCACTCACGGAGGACAAGGGTCCAAAGAGCGAGAGCGACGACAACGGATGCATGCATGCAGCAACTATGTTAGGTTGAGCCCAAAAAAGGAAGAGAGCCGCGAAGAGGGCGGTACAGGCTTGGACTGTAAGGGAGGGATGAGGGGGGGGGGACGGGGGTTTGTCGATGACTCCAACAAAGACGGTGGTTTTATAAATACCGACAATCCAGCCAGCGCAGCCTCAAACGAGGCGACAACACCATCACTTGAAATTCTTAGACATGGGAATATGCATTGAATCAGGCAAAGGAAGCACCTGTTACGAAGAGGTGTTCACACCATCAAAACAGGTGCTGACGCGCTGGACAATCTTGTGGCATCGGTATTTCGAGCAGGTGAGTGATAGGTCCTACTGCGCAAGCTATACACTCACCCTTCCGCCCGAACGCTGCAGCGCGAAAAAAAACCGGAATCGCGCCACTCGAGAAACCGTTCCTTGGCGCTAAATTCCGGAGGTAAAGCACGAAACTAACCCCGTCTAGCCGACTGCGTTGACACAAGCGATGAAGTGTTTTTTTTAAAAAAAACCATTATTGCTCGCTATTGAACCGAGATTAAACCCCAAAACGACGCCATCTAGATCCAACAGAGGTAAGAAAGCGCTTTGAGAAAGCAGAAAGCACACATGAACGAACAACAAACCTTTGCAAGGTCCGATCAATCTTCATTCTTGAAAAGATCCGATCAATTGCCGCCGATCAGGGTAGATGCGCAAATTGTACCGCTGAGGCCGGCAGCGTGACAGCTCTTGGATGAAATTAGCTGCACGTAATCTAAATGCACACTCGTCAGCACAATGAAGGGGTGAGAATAGGCGGAGACCAGGTATAGAAATGTCTGAATTAGGTGCCGAAGAGCCGATACACGCAGCTCGGCCGGTCAAATAGTATAAACACCGGAATGCAGCGATCCTGTCCGCGCGTCCTGTAACCGTTTCAGGGTCAGCAAATAGGCGGAGAAGACGCGTCGCTGATTGTGTTCTCACCGGTAATCATGTAAGCCTCCGAAGTGACGGTAGACCCGCCGACTGCTGGACAGATTAAAGAGACATACGAAAAATAACAATAAATCACCTCAAAGCTCGCATCCTCCATGCGCGGTTTTCCAAACGAGAAACCTTCGCTTATGAAAATGCCCAGAAAAGTCATGATACGCATCATGCGTCGCCTCGACGAAAGAGACATGGCTTCTCTCGCTTTCACCTGTAAATCCAGCCTGGGTGCGGCTCGCCAGTCTGCTTGGAGCACCTGTATGAGGTTTAGAAACCTCGGTTATTCTCTCAAGGTGGAGAAGAAAGGTAAGATGTATTTCACCTGATTAACCCAATACTAAATACGAACACCCAGAACCCATCAAAGGCCCTTCACCGCTCGACAAATTGTCCACCGAACTTATCAGCACTATCATGGAAATGATCGCACCGAGGCATTTGGTGAGCCTTGCGAGGACATGTACAAGGTTCAGAATCGCCTTCAGAACCCACATGCTCAGCGCAACCTACAAAGCTTTGAACAAGGTTCACTTACCGCCGTCGGAATTCATGGAAGCCATGCTCTCGACATCGAGCATCATCGCAGGCTCCGTACCGGCCAACATACTCACCGGCGGCAGTTTCGCCCCCAACGATCTCGACGTCGTTACACCGGCTTCGGAGGAGGACACCATGATAGCCATGTTGAAAAACTACGGCTTCGAATTGGTCGAGGCCAAAGTTCCTCGTGGCATGCAGGGTCTCTCAGAATGCTGTACACGCTAGAAAAAAACGAGACACCCATCAGACTTTGGATATCAACATCAGAAAACCCCACGGTACCTATCATGCTAACCGCCACGACGTTTGTCATGAACTTCATATCGCCTTGGGGCATATATTGCGCGTACCCCAGGATGACGCTCACCGAACGCGGTCTCCTAAACTATTTCACCGACGAGGGCCACGACACCGACAACTCGAGCACGTACAGCAGAGTCATGCGCGCGCTCAATAAATACATCGCCCGAGGAGTGGCGTTCCAAGTGGACGACAGGAACTGGCCGGACATGACCAGGAACCACTCCTGCTTCGTGTCGGCTTCGTGCACGCACACAACAAGAAACTTGTACGATTCTGCGGGACTGCACATTAGCTTTCCAGTGGAACATAAAGGATACAGGAGATACTTCGCTGAAAACACCAGATTAAATTCGTCACAGACTACCATTTGGTCACTGGGAGGCCACTTTTGCGGAAGTCCGGTTCTATACCACAGAGCGTTCTCGCGCAACGTGATACTGCACATGAAGGTAACCTCTAACCACTAAATTTGACCACAAAACTTACGAATCATCAACAGAGGCCGGAGGTGGAAGCGCTGGAGAGCGACGACGACTCTGACGTCGCTCTCGGAGAATTCGAGGAGAGCATGGACACAAGGAGCTAGTTAAGCATACGTAAATAGACACAAGAAAAAATAATATTCCCCACTCACCGAAGCTGAGCCGCCATATCACCGGTACCGATCGTGCAGTCCGAGTCGACCACCCGACAAGCCCGAGATGTTCCGAGGAAGGGGAAGTATACGCAGCTCAAATTCTGGCGACCCACTTATCAACATACACGACAGCGCCGGCATCAAGCCGAGCACACGCACGCGAGAAGGCCGAGTTCGCCTTATAAAAAGACGGATGACACCGCACAAAAAAACCAAGTCAATCAAGCACGCTACTTGCGCATGGATAGAAGTGAGCACAACAACGAAACAAAACCATAAATGCTAACCATACCTTCAGAGACTGCAGAACAATTAGCAGCTAGAGTGCGGGAAGTTATCCTGCAATTCAGCGTCGACCCCCAACACATTCTGGATCTACTGCGGATAACCAGAGGGCTGATCTCTGGTTCCGCCGCTCTTCTGATGGTTACAGACATGGAATTCCATCCGGGAGACCTCGACATATATGTACCGGCTTCCCAGGACAAAACGGCCTTATCCTTGGCCCAGAAGCGACTGGGTTATGAACTAAAAAGCTCTTCAGCTAGGACATACGAGAACAACGCAGAGATCAAGCGAGTTCACCTACTGGTCAAAGGTCACAATAAAATCAATATAATAACGACCAAAGGAGAGAATGCGGCCATAGCGGTGTTCAGGTTCCACTCGACGGTGGTGATGAACATACTCACCGCTTGGGGACTATATTGCGCTTACCCCAGCCTGACGTTGAAAGGGAAGGGCGTGGCCAACCTCCCGGTGATGCTTGCTGAAGCCAGCTACACCCTGAGAACGCGGGAATGCTACGAGAAGTACCGAAACAGGGGGGTGGAGATCGAGAATAAAGTCAACAACTTTCCCGAGCACGCAACGCATAACTGTCATACCTCCGCCGAATGCCCGTATACCATCCGATCCACGTCCGACGGGAAGGGGCTGTACACCGAGCTGTTCGAGAGGCCACCGCACGAGGCTCAGAGGCAGGACCTCAACGAATATACCACCATTTGGATGATGGGAGGACCGATGTGCAGCACCGGAAGTACGTTCTGCACAGGGTTCACAAAGTCAATACGTTCATTGCTAAAAACGGTGAGTCTTTACCCGAAACACTAACAAGAACACTAAAAAGTCGAGAGCCAGGAGATACTGATGGCCGAATGCGAGATCTAGGGGAGCTGAAGCGAAGAGTAGAATTAGTTTGCATAAACCCGCACCGTTACGCGGACCAGCTGTACACGCAGACGCCGACAGCATGGCCGGCCGAATACATAACCCTGCTCATCTGAAACCAAACGGTACAACGCGCGGCCGCTCGGAGGCCGCCGAAACCGACACGCAACTGAAAGCGAAAGCCGGCAGGTCATGAATTCGCATCGATCTGGATACCCCAAGGAGAACCAGCTCACATATAATAAGATTGCGCTTAATTGAGGAACCACCTGAATCAATGGTGAGAGTAGCACCGTTGCACCAACCCAATCTGACAAACCTACCTCAGAACGACTTCGACAGTGTCGACGTTGCAATAAACACGCGTCTGGACCACACGCGATCCAGCAACAGAGCATCAGGAATGTCAAGAGGAGACATTGCAATCCTAGAAACCACCTTAGTAGCGATGGTAAGCGGACAAGCTGCTTGAGCGCGCCTTACCCACGGGTTCACACATATTCTGCCAGGCGCAGCTCGGAGTGGAGGCGGTGGCCTACATTACTTCGGAAGACCAAGCAAACAAAGAGCTGCGACGGATTAAGCAAGGCGTCGTAGGTCTGGACACCGAATTCGTCAAGCGAGAGCTCCGCGGAGATGAACAAAAAATCGACCAGCTCACATCTATGGCAGCTCCCTTCAAAAAGGCAGCGAGAACTGCCTTACAATACCTGGAAGCCGCCCACCCTACCTTCCAAGTGGACTGGGACCACGCAGGGTTGTGTCTGGTGCAGATAGCCCACGAGAAAAAAGTTTGGGTGCTGAACATGTCGAGAATGAAAGGTCAGTCGCGGAAATACCCAAATATTACAGAGGACGCGACCTAACCTGCGGACAGCATTCCCGACAGAACTGAACTGTATTTTGACATCGCGAGTCATCATAAAGGCAGGAGCCGGGCTGCCATCAGATGCCACAGTGCTTTGGGAAGACCTAAGAACGAACGTGAAAAACATGGCCGATGTAGGCCTGATGACTCGGCTGTGGCACGCTGAGTCGCACCCAGAGGACGGTTTTTCCTTTATGGCTCTGGATGCCGCTGCCAAGGAAGTATTGGGAATTGATATGGACAAGACATACCAGAAAGGTGTCGATTGGAAAATCGATCCACACGAGGCTCAGATATCCTGTAAGTTAGCTGCTAAAAATAAAGCAATGATCGACGACTTACACCTGAACGCAGACGCAGCGCTAGACGCGGTGGTTTCACTGCGATTGTACGAGAAACTGGAACCCCAACTGAAAGCGGAAAACAGTCAGGAAGACATCGTATTTTCACCGTCTTGGTACACCTTTGGAGCGGACATGGGAGAAATGATGAGAGACAGAAAGTCGGTCAGAGGCACGGAGATACCATGGTCAACGAAAGATTGCACGTGGTTTTCGGGCGGTAAATTCCAAGGGAAATACTACTAGATAGTCGGTAATTATTCGATGTAACCGTAACTTCTGAAAAAGCACCCCAACTCACCCAAACTCCTGCGGACTTGCGATTGAGTGCCGTCGACTCGCCGAGAGGGTTGCTGCGCGGTTGATTCCCTGGTCCACAGCTTGGCATTGATAAACGGCGACATTTTCGACTTGAAATCGGTCACGCGAGCGTTGAAGAGCCGCGGAAGAAGGCGGGGCACTGCAGGCGAGGCGTGTGTCGAGAGTTGGCAGCCGCGCGCGAAATAAATAAGCCCGCGTGATCTGTGTTGAGCATCCAGCTTGGCCCGCACTTAGCCTATCGTACGGCTCGGTCTACAAGCCGTGTCGGAGGTCCGTTGCGCGGAGATGGAAGTCAAGAACAAGAGAGGAGACCAACAAACCACAACAGAATATTGTGATGACCGGCCAAAAGACGGCATGCGATGCCGAGCATAGCTGCCACGGTATGGTATCTTACATGAACTCTGGACTGTATACAAACCTTCAACCATAAACATATATTGGAACAGATGACCTGAGAAACCAATATGAACTCCAATAACACGCCTGTGTAAAGAGGCGGCTATGCTCGGCATCGCATGCCGTCTTTTGGCCGGTCATCACAATATTCTGTTGTGGTTTGTTGGTCTCCTCTCTTGTTCTTGACTTCCATCTCCGCGCAACGGACCTCCGACACGGCTTGTAGACCGAGCCGTACGATAGGCTAAGTGCGGGCCAAGCTGGATGCTCAACACAGATCACGCGGGCTTATTTATTTCGCGCGCGGCTGCCAACTCTCGACACACGCCTCGCCTGCAGTGCCCCGCCTTCTTCCGCGGCTCTTCAACGCTCGCGTGACCGATTTCAAGTCGAAAATGTCGCCGTTTATCAATGCCAAGCTGTGGACCAGGGAATCAACCGCGCAGCAACCCTCTCGGCGAGTCGACGGCACTCAATCGCAAGTCCGCAGGAGTTTGGGTGAGTTGGGGTGCTTTTTCAGAAGTTACGGTTACATCGAATAATTACCGACTATCTAGTAGTGCATGCAATATGCACGTCGTGCTCCCGGCGTAACCCCCTCGAAATATAACTTACTAAAAAACAAACGGAGATGCAAGAATGTCGAAATGTCGAGATGATGAAATCTGAGTCCCATCATGCTCTACGTCATAGACGCTCGATCCAAAGAACGAGTCTAAAAATAAATTTTTAGGACTCGTAACCTGGATCAGAAGACCCCTGACCCATACGATCGATTCTTCTTCGTCCACTCAGAGATGGGGGAAACCGATGACGACGGTTACCATTCTGACATCATACTGGTCGAGGAATAGCTGTGAATTCAGAGCAGATTTTTTTTTTTCATTTTGTTTTGTATAGTGATTGTACCGCATGCACTGATTGTACCTGTGCATCGCTGGGTAGTAGTCAATATATCGGATGTTGCCGAATGCCAAATAGTGTCTGCATGTATGGGATAGAACGCATAGCAACTTTACCCGTAGCGGACTTTGGAACCATCAAGACTGCTCGCGCCGCGACTGACGCTACAGTGACACCTCGGCGATAACACTTGACCAACTGGAAATCCTCCAGTTACTTTCTGATGCATGGTAAAACGAATGGCCAGATGTCAAGGAGTACATACAAGTTTAGTAGCATTAGGCGTTCGGGGTTTGGCCGAACGCCTATTGATGGGAGCGGACGCCTATTTCCCGGCCGTGAAATTGATGGGCCACCAATCTTGCTGTATCTCAGCCGTTTTGTACAAGTCCCTTCATGTTTCTTTTTTTTTTTATATCCCTCACCCTGACACTAACCACTAACCCTAACTCCTAACCAAAACCCTAACCACTAACCACTAACCACTAACCCACTAACCACTAACCACTAACCACTAACCACTAACCAATAACCACTAACCTCTAACCAAACCCTAACCACTAACCAAAGCCATCTAACCCAAACCTAACCGGCCGCGTTCCGCAATTTGCGGAGCAAGATCCGTGTCATTGATGGATAGGCATTCGCTGCCATCAATAGGTGTTCGGGCGTTCTAGTTCGAACACCTACTTCTGATCGATACTAAAGTTGTCGTGCCTCGATGTCAAGGCGTGAAAAACTTACCACTGCATTTCGCTTCAAGCTGTAGACTATTGGTGCTACCAATTATCTCTGTTCAATTTTCCATGCGACGGACTAGCGGCGGACTAACAAGCTAGTGTGATAAAACTATAGTCTGGCCTAATAGGGGTATTTGGGACTATTGTGATTAGTGGCTATACGATGCCGTATATTTCACACGGCACTTTGCTCGACTCCTCGCCGCACGCAAGCGTCAATGGAGCACTCTAACTCGTTGCATTCTGAACAAAATCCGCTAGGGAATCAATCTTCAAAAATAATCTACTGCTCTAACTGCAAGGTTGACTCTCTTACTGTTCTCCGTCAGGCGACCTGCTGCGGCTTTTCTTCACCTTCCTCTCGTCCTCGTCGTCCTGTAAGAAATACCCAATTTTTCTCCTAACGGCCGGATTGACGATCGGACTGCGCGCCGCTTTGGCCCTTTTCAAGGCTGCATCCTGTGTGTTTGTTATGACGGTTGTATACGTGGGGGGTGAGGGGAGGGCGTTCTCACCTTAGAATACCGGTTCTGCAGCAAGGTCAACGCTTGAAGGCGTGTGGTGATCTTGACCTTGTTGGGCCCAGTGGTGATTGCTACGAACGAAATCTGCATCTCCACCAGGTCGCCTATGTGAAAACCCCCTGGTACATGCTGTTCGTATTTCACAACGCTTCAGAAACCGCCCAAAGTGAGTCCAATAATATGCAGATTTGGTGCGCAACTTACTTCGACTCAGAGTCTTGCGTCCGCTTAAAGTAGTTGACGATGTTCTCCGGTGCGTGTATCAAATCACCGGTCTTCAGCCGAGCCAATACACCCATCGGATCCACTACGTTCCCTGGGTCCAAGGGGGGTCAACTCTGGGGTAATCTGAATCAGGTCCTAGCTTAATGTAGTTTTACTCACTGAAGCCGAATATCACTATTCCGAAGCTTGAATGTAAGTCGTCGCAGAGTTTGAGGTCAAAACATTATTCCTATATCGGGCCTGATAAGAGATTTGATGTGTCCAAATCCAGTAATTTATCGTGTGATGACCCAAATGGTCTAGACTATGGTCAAAGTCTTTTCCTTCCACAACTCCTTTTTTTCTGGTTTACCCCTCGGGGTCCATCCCGACAACCTCCAGGAAGACCTCTAGCGAAAAAAATCTGCGAAAATGGTCGTTTTGGCGCTGATATAAGCCACTTTCCCACGGGGGGAGGGGGGGGGGGGGGGGGGTAAGGCCAAAATGCCTGAAAAAAAAAAGTTGTAGGTGATATCCTTTTTTCTAATCTTTGACTCCCCTTGCCTGGGTCTCTAGTCGAAGCGGGATTAGCCGCGACGATCTGTGATTAGCGACCAAATCAAAGTCTGATTAGATCACCTAATCAAAGTTTTGCCTAGCTGCGACTTACTACGACTCGGTGAGCTAGTCGCACTGTGAATCCTCGCCTCAACGGAGCTCGTCAGACCCGACCCCAGCCCTGACTAGGTCCCCATGTTTTACGAGAGTGCTGTAAGAGTAACGATGAGAACGGTGGGACTCGGCGTTACTGTACTATTACGACCATTGGTTCAGGTGACAGGTGACGGACCTTCGTGAACCGAACCAATTTGGCGTCGGTGACGGTGACATTGCAATTTTCGGGCTCAAATAGAGGCAAAAACTGTGAAAAAACCTCGGCCGGCGGGTGTCAAAGCCTGCCGTCCATCCATTTATGGGAATTTAAGCTGATTGCCGATCAATGAACCACTTACCCAGAGAACCTTTGTGGTGACGGGTGACAACCCATGAACCTTTGGTCGTAATAGTACAGTAGTGGGACTCGGCTAACCTCGCTTAACGTCGGCTAACGACTTGTCAGTGGGACTCATTGTCCGATAAACCCGGAGAGTGAAACTCACGCGTCGCGGCCATCACTGAATCAAGATACCGATGGCACTCCGAATAAGCAGTAACGAATTAAACCTGTTAAAAATTTGGGAGAGCTCCACGCAGTGGGCCCCGCGGGTGAGAGACGAGGGCTGCAGGCTGCGGATTTCTCACCAAATCACGTACAATTGATCAAATCAACCGTCCAGCCAAATATATTAAAATCAAGAACGCCCCAAGTAGCGTTACTCAACGCCTGGGATGGCATCACATATTTGAACAGGTACAACTCAGACCTAGGTAGGCATAATGGTACCTAATCCAACTCTGACTAGGGCGAACTCTGACTGGGTGTGATTTGCCGCCTAGTCAGACCCTGTGATTAGCGGGGCACGGAACGCAGTGATCGACTCCGTCTTCAAACATGTTGTCCTGCTCCGTGGGAGCGTCCGATCTGAAGCTAAAGACCCTGTTGCTCGCAAGAAATCCGCCCCCTGAACGCCCTGTGTCGTCCGAGCTGCCTATAATGTCTGTCCCGGCCAAGAACTCGCTGAATCGTTGATCCACAGACGATAGGGCTGACATGGAGGCGTCGAAAGTTTTGGTCCTCAGACCGCAAATTTCCGCGCTCTGAGCCAGGAATTGGGCCTTGCTGGCGGGGCAGTTAGCGGTACGTCAATTATACTTGACTTTAGTATACCTATAGCGATCGTACCTTCGAGCGTTCTTTGGAACTAGGTTATTCTTCATCAACACGCCCTGCACTCGGACTACTACCTCGTCCGATATGTCGTCGTCAAGATCTTGGACGCAGAGTCTCCAGTTCTTTCTGCCCTCAATTAATTCAGTGACTCGAAGGTCGTCGGTCTATAGCATTGTGAGCGCGCTAAGCTGGTTGGATTGTATGTTATCTGACCATGATATCTGCCATGTGTACAACACAGCTCTTCGCCCTATCCTGCAGTACTTGTCTCCTGACTGACACGGTGTGCTCCAACTCGGTAGCTGATTATTATTGAGTGAGTCTATCATTTTATGGGCGGGAAACCGTTACCGGCAGCGTCTGAGTCCATTAGTGATTTTCTTGTTGGTGTGAAAGGGATGCAGAATGCAGATTGGTATAGTACGTTGGTGAGTGGTCTTTTATAGATGGAGGTATGTACTTACTGGTCATCTCTCGGTGGACGAACTCTAACTAGACGGCGGTCAGATGGCCACGCAATACACATATTCTGGTTTCGGTGAACTTTCTATTGTCTTCTTCTTTCCGCGCATGCTAGACCGGGTCGGTGCAAGCCGATCGCAGTTTTTTTTATGGGGTACGGTTCTGCGCCTTCACTGAAAATTTATCTCCTTATATCGATACACAGCTATCGCTTACTGCTGTATCATTGTCCTCTCCAGAAGTCCATTGTTCTTTGCTGAAAACACATTGTTCTATGCATGGGGTTCGCGGAGCGGGGTGCGACGACAGCGTCGTACCAGGAAATTTATGCCAGCGAACATATTGGCCCGATTGGTAATGTGATCGACCACCCCATAAAAGGCAGACTAATATCGTTCCTGTTCATAGTCTCTCTCTCTCTTATCTGACCTCACTGCGTTCATATATCCACTCAACTTAAACCCCTCGAAAACCTGTTTTGGGATTCGTTTGCCAACATGCCTAAAGTTACCAAGTCTGCGTGGGTTCCTTGCATCTACCCATTGATTTATGCGCTGATATTTGCTCGTACTGCCCTATTCTCCCCATTAAAGATCGCCGGCCAAGTCCCGCCCTAAGTGCGTGTTTGCTATATGTGTTGATTATATCTCCGTCTGAATACTGGATTTTCACAGGCCTCGTCCCATTCGTTCGCCAAAGAAGGTTGCTGAAAAACTGGTTGATGAAGAGGCCCAAGAGTCGTGCGTCCGCATCCCCCAACTTTCCACCGGGCATCAGTCCCGTTGACGCGCTGTGTTTTTTCAACAGAGATGATGGAGTCCGTGTCGATCGAGCCGACTTTGAGGTTGACGGCTACCAGACGGACACCGATCCGGTGGCTCTTGCCACTAATTCTGACCTCAATGGGTGAGTCTATTTGCTGATGCAGTTTATTTTATCATTTGTCGCCCGCACTGGCTTGGATGCAGGTACAATACCGACTTCATCAATGATGGGTTCTGGTCCACATATTGATACAGTTAACTGGTACTTATTATTGGTTGTGCAGGGACCCGTTTGATGACCATGTGGACGACTTCGATGGAGAGCAGGAGCAGCAAGTGACGTTAGTATATTTATCTAGTCTCGGGAGGCGGATGCTGACCTTGAGTGCTCAGCCCTCCCTCCTCTCCGTCCAAGCAAGTCCGTGGTCGAGGTGCTACTAAGACGGCTAAGCAAATTGGCGGGTACGTATGGATGTACATTGATTATAGTTTATTGGACACAGTACACCTCCCTCCTCTGTGACGCGCCCTACCAAAGGACGCACCGGAGTCTCTGATTCTGTCGGAGCTTCCGCGAAGCGCAAGGCGAAACCCACGTGAGTTTATCATTATGTTCGAGCATCCAACTCGGTAATCCGATTTCCAGCGAGGACCTTATAGAGGTGGATACTACATCTGAGGAGTTGGGTTTTTATTCAGATTGATAGATATGTTGACTCAATTTTTTTCTCGCCGGTCTAGGGACATGGAGGTCATGGACGAAGACGATAGGTTATTATTCTGCAAGGCGTGATTTGCGATATGGACTAACCGGATTACAGCATGTTCAAAAAACCACCTCTTCTGAAACGCAGGTAACGTACAGAACAACATGACAAAGTTTAATTTATGTCCTTATTCTACCGATCCAGTGCACTGCCGCCTTCGTTGACCACCAGGAGGTTTGTGGTCTTTTTATTTCAGATACATCACTAATACAACGCGTAGTGCTGCGTCCAAGGTGGCGGCAACAAACGTGGGGACCCCATCCAAACGTACTAGCGCCACATCGAAGTCTGCCATTGCTAATCAGGACGTCGGAGAATCTGGTCTCACTCTATCTGAGTTGCCCGCCTCTCTTCGGTTAGTCACGTTGTTAACTGGTTCAACATCCGTTTACTTACACTTTCTGGCAGGGGCCCGCCATTTGTTGTCGATGGCAAAATGACAGAATATGTTGATTCGCTCTTTCTTGATGCATTTAATCCATATATTGCCTATCCAAGTACGTTGTATACAGTGGTCGCCGCTTTTTCTAGTCAGAGCGGCAGTCAAGTTCAATTGGCTGTAGTCGGAACAATAGGATCTGATGGTGGTGATATTGATGACGAACACATAGATCACGATCAGATTGCGCTCGAAGCAGGAATCCGTTCGTCTCTGGGGATTGCAAAGCCGTGCGTGTACAGTTTTATTTGCGAACGTGATTTTCCAGCCGGTTTTCAGTGCCAACAGGCCCTCTTCTCCCGATTGGGATCCTCCTTACGCTGGCGATGTCGTTGAAGAGGTTTTCAAAACACCGGTCAAGAAGGTCAAGTCTGAATTGTGTGTTGAGTTCTGGCCATGTGAATTCGTACCATTCAATTTATTGGTGCTGCAGGGTATCATCCCCCTCTAAGCGTAGGGCCGATCCCGATAACGTCGAGACTGACAGCGACATTGGGAGCGAACTCAAGCCATCTCCGCCCAAAAGGGCCAAACCGTCTGCGTACGTATTTGTTCTCTGATGCATTCCTTGTGGCTGACATCTATATGGCAAGCGGTACGGCCAGACCTGCAACGAGATCATCCAAAAAGAAGGAGACTGTCTCGTCGGATGAAGAGGGAGATATTGGTACGTCCAAGGACAAACAATCTGGGTGACTTTATTATTATTATTATTATTATTATTATTTTGGTTTAGTCGCTGACATTGAGTGTACTAGGAACCGAAAGGGAAAGGGGAAAGCGGTCCAGGATTCACCGGCTTCTCCGTCTAAGCATAAATATAGGTGCGTTCTGGATTTCCTCCTTGCATACTATGTGTTCACAATTCCTGTTCAGCGATACCTCCAAATCTCCGCGCAAAGTCCCGGACTCCACGGTCGCGTCGTATATGGTCGATAAGGCCAAACCTGTTGTGTCAGCTTCCGCTGGTACAAAGACAGGAGGACCGCCTTTGACAATGGCCCAACTGCTTCGGGTTAATAGAGGAGAACCCGTCGGCGATGCGGATACAGACGCAAAAGAAACCACTCCTCCCATAGTGGCTGATCCCGTTTTTTTGGAGGACATCGAGTCCTACAAGGCGTACTTGTGCGTATACTTGCCGTTCATGCGGTAAGGGCTGAATGTGGTGTAGCGATCCTGATGCGCCTTGCGGAGTCTTCGACATCGAATTGCAGGATGTGAGCCTGCGACCTCATTATATTGGACTTCCTCCCTTGCCGTGAGTATCGTAGCTGTGCTCAACTGTCAACCGCTTATTATATTTTACAGTAAGAATAAACGGGTTATCCCCGCGTATGACAGGCTGCGAAACTCGCTGGACGACATAGACTGGACCACTGGAGGTCGGGTCAAGTTCAGCTCTTGGTTCGATCAAAATCCTCGCATGCTCGCGGCGTATGTCCAACTTTATCAGCGTCCTTCCTCGTGTTAACTAACATATGTATCACGAGACATTATGGGTAAAGTCATTCACCTTCGGTGCGACTAGGGTCAGGGCTGATCATGGTCTGGATGGAAATGGCCTTGTCTGTCATCTGCCCATACAGAATGTCTTCGCCGAAGACCAGACACACAATATATTCAAACTGTTCCCAGTCTTGATCATGAAAGACACCTGAGATCCATTTACGCTGACGCTCCGATTTCCCGCCAATGCGTTTAGGTGTGCTGATGTGAGACTCAGCCCATGATGACCCCAGTACGTTATCAAATTTTTTATTTACACCGTACACTCATGAGTCCCTAGTCCCTGTGTACGACGCTAGGAAGACAATTGTGGACTTCAGCGCAGACTTAGACCGGTTAGGCGACGTATTGCCGACTTTCCACGGTGAGGTCCCTGTCGGCTCCTTCACAGTGGTCGGATATACTTGTTCGTCCTATCGTGGGGCCATTACCGCTGGTGACGGCCGAGTGCCTCACATCAGCCTCAACGTGTTGTGGGTAATCGTTTGTGGCACACCTGGGATCAAATTGTGACAGAGAGCTGTCGGCTAGAAGTCGGCGGCTAGTTCCGGCACAGAAGTCTTGAGGTTGTTGGGTGGTCGGTTCCAACGAGGTACGTGGGGTTTGAGGCCATTGCTGGCGCATGGCAGTACGAGTCTGGCCTTCGGCCTTCGGGTTTTAATATTACAATTGGGATTTACCCCTACGGTGAGCGATCTACTCTGCACTATTATGAGCGATGCGTTCGAAAATGAATTAAAAGACGAGCACTTACATTGCGAACTTCCAACCTAAACTCTGCGTGTAGTCTATCACTGTGTCGACAATCTCATCTATTCCCCCTAAGCGTTGTAAATCGAATTTTTCGATGTGTTTCTTGTGGCAGTATCTGCAAGGAACACGTCCTAACCACGCTCCTTTCTTTTCAGATCCCCAAGCGTGCACGATTTTTTCTTAACTCGAATTAGGCGTAGATAGCATGGAATGTAGCATACTCACCCATTTTTTTACAGTACTCTACCTCTATGGCAACATGCATCCATTCGTGTTGTTCAGGGAAGCACTGGCGAGCCCATTCTCCCGGTCTCTCCTCTAGACGTGTAGTGTAACCGATTTTTGCGTAGGTACGGCCTTTGTAATTTCCAAAGTAGATGTAGATAAAGCCTTTGCAATCTTTTGGAGATATTACGGCCGCGAGTGCTTCAGCGAGGGAGAGGGGCATAGTGTGCGGTGTGTACGTGGCGATGATTGTCTTTGCGCGGTCCTGTTTTGCATTGGCCTTCAGAACCATACCAGCCAATAACTGAAGATGAAGTCAAGAATCGAGAGCAAACACAGCATCGGTGTGAGCCGGAATTCGAATTTGCTGGTGTTTCTGAGATACCGCCCCTTGCAAGCCCAGTGGCTCAGTGCGTTGCGCTTACAGCGGTCTTCAAGCATAAGTTTGGGCCGCTGGTCTTCGGGTTTGTTGTTGTATTTAGAATTCGTGGTGCCGGGATTAAGTAGATAGACGCAGGTGGAAGGGTGGGAGATGAAAATCGTAAGGGCCGCACCCGAGTACACTTGTTGATATCGCATCAATAATTATCGCATCAAAATCGCATCGGCTCGTTCGGACCGCCTGATATCACATCAATTTAGCATCAATCTCGCGCTTCGCCTCGCTTGCAGGTAGGCGTATCCGCAGAACCTATCGGATCAAGTCGCCAGGTGAGTGGCTGGCATTTACGATGTAATTATTGGATGATTATCTCCTTTAATTTCTGAGTTATATTCCTTTCTTTTATCCGTTTATTCGTTTGAATAAAGCAATAAAAGACAAGCACACCGTACGATTATTGTTCAATCCGCGCTAATATCAGGGGTGAACTCAGAGCATTAGCTTCAATACATTCATTGCCTACACAGTACGAATTCCGTTCAGCCGACGCCAATAGAAACACTGATTTAACCAAATTAGGTACACAATTCATCTGCTATCGACATATTTCCGTCCTGAAGCTTGTAGACTTTCTCTGAGGTCTTTACCAGCGACCGCAATACGAGACCTTCCGATCCAATCTCCTCCGACCTACGAAGAATTGCCAACGCTTCTGTATCATCCACAACCCATCCGATTCGGAGCGACTGCAGGTTTGGCAGTGAAATGCATGACAAGGCGGCGGTCACCGACTCCGTATTTGTCGACGGCATCCTGGTCAGCCGTATCGCGCTAGCGCTCCGGAAGGAATTGATAAACTCCGTCATTTCCTCCTTGGCTGCACGATTCCGGACCCGGAGGTTAACTACAGGGGCGGCTCCAATTGTTGCTCCGCAAAGGGCCATAAAGTCCCTTGCCCTACGCATGCTGCTCATGTCGAGTCGCAACACCAGCAGGTTTGGCATACGGATGGAGGCGGCCAAGTACACGGATGATTTGGCAACGAATGCGAAGTCCAGGCATCTAAGCGCCCTTAGTGTGATGGTGCTGTTCGGCGATCCGGGCGTGTTGGACCCTATGCACTCCACGCAAGCCATGCGTAGTGTCCGAACGTTCACGAACGATTTGAGTGTATCGATAACGACGTTGTACGGCAATAATGACCGACCGACATTTCGGATGGATAGGTCTGTTACGCGGCGACCCGCTGCACGCATGATGGAAGGTGGAAATATTCCGCGGAAGCTGAGCTGTCGCAATGGAGTAAGGTCGCCGCAAAAGGTGACCTCCCGTAGGTGTATTTCCGGACGGCGGCTTAGTCGAAGGGATAGTGATATTTTCCGCAGGTTCCTAGAGTCCATGCGTGCGAGGTATTCCAGCAACAGCTCGGACGCGTTTATGTCCGAGCATTCAACTGTAAGCTCTCCCACCCTTCGAAACCACTGGTCCATCAACGTCAGGTACGTGTGGACGAATGTTTGGCGTCTGTGGGACTCGTATCTGAATCGTCTGCTTCTCTCCGCTGCACTTGACGTCGACTCGGTAGAAGGAAGTGAAAGTATCAACGACAGATGCAGAGGCAAGGTGCCTGAATTCTTTATGGCAAGTAGAACGTATGTGGGTTTGGGTGCGTCGTCCAGGGCGATGGTCAGAGCGGTCCACAACCGGCGAAGGCCGTATATAAGGTGAGCGAAGTCCTTGCATGTCAAGCAGAGATTGCATTTGTTCAGCGCGGACGTCCGTAGACCTTCGCCTGTAGGTCCTGCCGCGTCTTCAAGGATAATCTCCAAGATTTCCAGTGGGATTTTGTCTATGGGGGTTCTGACGAGCGACATAAGCGTCGATGATGAAGCCCTATCGGAGTGATCGAAAATTCATCAGTGAAATTGAGTGCATTCCGATCATCAGGTCCCAACAAACCTTTACCTCTCCCATCATGAAGACCAGCTCAGACGCTACCAGTGTCAGTGCCCATCCGACACAGATCACAAGCTCAGACCAGGACCAACCTACCACGCCTCAGAGGGCTCCCCTTATCTGTGGTGCGAATATTTTCCTTCCCCACTGAAAAGAAAAAGAAATTAAACAGCAAGGTTTGACACGCTATTTGGATAGATGTTGAAGATAAACTACAGCAAGGTGATCCAGCCAGTTTAGATGGCAAGCGTCAGCCCGACCAGGCAGCACCTACCCAGCAACTGTTCGATGAAGGTCAGCAACGGCTCTTTTTTTTTCGATCCAACTGACCGCGGGTCCTTTTTTTCTTTCTTGCAGCCTTCTTTCTGTTCTACATATCGGACTACAATTCCATACCTTCTGCGCCTCGTCGCAGCCGGTGAAGGGCAGTAGGACGGTATTTCTGCGGGAGTATTGCCGAGGCGAGAAGGGCTGATGTAGGAGACACATGATCAATCTATTTTAAGTTACGATCAGTGGCGGGCCGTCGTCATACGCACAGCTTGTATAGAACGATCTCGCTGCTGTCCTCCCACCGTATCACCATGGCGCGCACCAAAGAAGTCGCGATCCACTGGAGGAACACACCTGCGGGGGTTAGAAAGTTAAAGCCTTGGCCATTTGCGCGCATGCAAGTTACTCCGATTCGCCGCCGCGTGCGTCCGCATCCGCGTTCATTACAGGCCGATTCGGAGTCAGACGAATCCGCATCTTCTGGAACATCGCGGCAGGTCGGTACTAACAACACGCGTCGGACGGCTAGATCCGGTCACCCTAAAAATCTACGTCAGCCCGTTCCAACCAGAACACGCGTCCCTCGGAAACCAGCAGAAAAACCCAATCCATATAGCTTCCTGGATGAACTCACAATCGAACCGGTTTCGTACTACGCGACTAGCTATGATTGCAACGGTATCCGCATAGCGCATACATTCGTTGGAGCAGACGGAAACAACGACGTCGTGGTAGCACAACCCGTTAGAGGGCCTCGGGTCTTCGTGGGTGCTATTCCTCCGGAATGGCATCTCGGACCGCATCCTGTGGTGCATATAGATCCTGCACTGCAAGAGAAGTCCGCAACAAAGTCACGCAGCGGCCGGTTCTTCATCGGCAACGAGAAAATGCTGACGCATCGGCCTCCTCCAAATATCTACCCAATTAACACAGACGCTGCGTATAATTCTGCTCCATCACCAGCGCCCATGCAGCCGCCGTCACCCATGTCCGACATTACCGCCTCCCCGCTCCCGCTTTCCCCATTGACTCGCCCTTCGACGCCTAAATCACCAGACTCGGCCGAACACTCCCGTTCGAAGCTGCCATCACCAACGTCCGACACTACCGGCTCTCCGCGACCGCTTTCCCCATTGACTCTACCCTCGACGCCTAAATCGCCAGACTCGGCCGAACACGCCCGTTCGAATTCCACGGGCTACGGGATTGCTGTTGATTCGTCCGATGTCAAAGACTATTCGCGCATTGCACCACAAGCAGAGGCCATCTGTCCGGACAGCTGCGAAAAGCGCGCTGACGATGTGCCAATTTTTACAGACGAATCCATCGGTTTGGATTTGCTATTATTTAGGGCATCCACACCGGACGGGCTTCCGGTTTCCTCTTTGCCCGTTGGCTTATACGGCGACTCCCTACCACACCATTCGATCTTAAACCTGTCACCAGCCCCCAACGGAATCGATGTAGACGGAGCTTCCTCCACCGGACCTTCACTGCAAGCATCAGACGAGGACTTGTCTCAACGGCTGCACACTTTGCGTATTTTCTCGCCTTCTCCATCACCTTCGTTTGAAATCTCTGAATCTATCGGTCAGTTATTGATACATCTTTTCGTTAATTTCTTATTTAACCCTAAATCTTTAGACGACGCCGCAGTTTTCTCGCCTTCTCCATCACCTTCGTTTGAAATCTCTGAATCTATCGGTCAGTTATTGATACATCTTTTCGTTAACTTCTTATTTAACCCTAAATCTTTAGACGACGCCGCACAAGAGGTAAGTATTCAATGCATTATTGTGTCTATACGCCTAGTTGCTAACCGAATAACAGCCCGACCGATCCAAACTTCGGCTACTTAATCAGTGCATCCGGTATCAATTGGTGTCTGCGCTCGGCATGCTGGTTTACGCAAGTGATCAGTTTCCGGACAGCAGAATCCGAACCATCATCATCGGAGCCATTCACCACTGCGAGCGAGCACTGCAAAGTATGCCTCCTTTTGAAGAATTAGACGAGCACTTCCCGTTTGGCATGCTTCAATCTGCTGAAACCGACTTCCATTCCTGTGGTAAGCATAAATTTCTGCCGTACGAGATGTATTCTAACGGTGTGGAATTAGTGTTAAAATTCGACGGTGTACCGCCCACTACAGTCAAGCGAGTTACAGAAGACGCCCGGGCCGCTTTGCTGCATGCTAAATCAATCATACATGGAACGCTGCGGTCAGTTCCGTGCCCTTATGCTACTCAAACTGTGTTGCACAAGATAGAGCAGCATCTGAACGACACAATCCTTCGTCTTACTTGTTGGTACATATGTTAATAGCTCAATACATATGAGGTTCCATGTTTTTTATTTTATTTTTATTTCGTTTTTTTGGTTGCACTCGTCGAATGCGATCCATCTGCGAGTTGCGATCCATCTGATGCGAAGATGTTGATGCTATTTGTGGATGTTTATAGTCAAGCCTCTCTTTACCACCACCTCCATCGGCCGGTACAGTCGTCCAAGATGGACAACAACGTCTGGGATCCCGACCGGCTCGGTGAACAAGTCAAATCGGCGCTAGAAAATACAGTGGCTATAGGAGAATGGTTCTCTCTCCCAACGGTGAGTACTCGTACTTTCTAACGCAATACGCTACAGCTCATTCCGCACGGCTCCCAGACGCCCAAAAAATGCGAGCGATGTATGAAATCTCGCAAGCGCAACTGTGGAACTATCAGCACCTTTGCCAGATGCACCGATTGCCACGCTAACAAGGTCCAATGCTCGTTCCCCGACCTGTACCTGTTCTTCGTTCTTCGCTCTCAGCACCCCGGTTCGGATTTGGAACTATACACCGACATCAAGACAGCCAGATCTAGTGCGCGCGTGAAAAGTTCTTCAATTCCGAAGGCAAAGAGCGCGCTCGAGCCTAGCGCAGCCATTGCTTCGGTAGAACCCAGCAACGGAGTTATTACGGTCGCCCTGCCACCAGCCGGTCCTTCTGTGATTTATTCCCAGTCTTTAACGCGCAGTATCTCGCCTCCGTTAAAAGCAAACAGTCAGTTTAAAACATACCACACTTCGTTTAGAGCCGCTCACAAAACCAGCAGTGAACACTGCTGTACCGCCGCTACCTGTGGCACCTGACGGTGAGTTTGTTATAACAGGCGGATTCAACGCTGAGGATAATTATTTATATCTATATTCAGGGATTCCACCGGTCGCACCCCATTTCCAGGACAGTATTGCCCAGGAAGAGCATCCTCTTTATAGCCTGTGTCCACCTGTTACACCCGACGGTGAGGTCGTTCTTACGGGTGATGAGTATAAACTTTATAATTTTATTTTCAGGGATTCCACTGGTCGCACCCCTCCAGGACGGTATTGCTCAGGAAGAGCATCCGCTGTATAGCCTGTGTCGCATACAGCAGAATGAGATTAACCGTCTTAATGGTGAGTCGAAGTATTACACACGCCAGGAATCTGTCTGATTTTTAATCCAGCGGTGTTGGCCAATAGGACGTCTGTTCAACGTCCATCTGCTTCAGGTCGGATTCAACTGTACGCAAGTTCGAAGCACATTGACATACTTGTTACAGCGGTTGTGGATTCCGTGGTCAATTCCGTCAATAAAGCAAGATACCATGCAGCCGAAAATCTGTATGAATTCAAGGCGGAGTTACTGCATCAGGGCCGTCCATTGACAGGCGAGACTCAAAGATGCCTAGATGTGGTTTCTAAAACAGAATCCTTGCTATCTCAGCTTTTGTTCGAAGTACACGCGGCGACCGCTAACTAGGCCTTCTTTTTTTGTACGAATAAACACAGACCCAAATCGAAAGTGGACCATGCATTATCCGCATTGCTCCTGAATCTCTACTCCATATTCACTAATTCAGCTGTTAGTACTGATTTTCTCACACCGGTCAGCCAGACACCCCAATCGAAAGTGCACCTGGACCACGCATCGCCCGCGTTGCTCTCGATTCTTGACTTCATCCTCAGTTCCTAGCTCTTATTGTTTCACACCGGTGGGGCATATACCCCGATTGAAAGTGAACTTGGACCGCTCGGCCGCATTACACTCGATTATTGACTTCATCTTCAGTCCTTAACGCTTATTGTTTCACACAGGTCAGCGTGGTGCGTTCCAATCACGCTGCCAAGTTTCGAAACATATGGATCCCAGCGTAGTAATTGTATCTTTACAGCTTATTTCAACTTCAGCTCTCGGCTTCGCGAGCTCATACTCTCACATTCGGTTCATCAGGATCGCGCGTATTGATTTTTATATACAAGTTTACTAAACGCATCGAGGCAACCGCAACAATTTTGATTTCGTTCTTCAGCTATTGAACTCACTCCTCCATCTTCACATTCGGTTCGTCAGGATCGCGCGTATTGATTTTTATATACAAGTTTACTAAACGTATCGAGGCAACCGCAACAATTTTGATTTCGTTCTTCAGCTATTGAACTCACTCCTCCATCTCAGCTTCTCCATTAGCTTCCTCCTCACTCCCTGTCTCCTCTTCATCTTCATCATCCCAAAAAAAACGAGCATACGGGCTTGCGTCTCCCGGCAATGCTTTAATCACACGTTCAATAATCCCAGAGGCAAACAAGACATCCAATGTGGCCTGCAGGGAGTAGTTTCGGACAGGCTCCGAATAAATCTTTCTCCTGCAGGCTGGACACTTGTAGATCAGGCGCTGCTTCAGACTTTCCTCTATACTTACGGTTAGAGGCCTATGAACTGAACCTGTAGTCGGCAAGTAGTGTGGCTTACCGAACCATTGCAGCAAGCACCATCTGCAGAAAGTGTGTCCGCAAGAGACTAGACTGAACAAGGGGGAAAACGGAAGAAAATAGTCAGAGTTAAATTGTTTAAGTTTTTATTTGGCCACGCACATATCCGGGTTATCGAACACCGAGAGACACGCCGCGCATGTCATGGTAGCCACCAAGTCCTATGATTTGAGAGATTAAGACCTCTGATTGGTTCGTAACTATCTCCAGGCGCACCTTATGAACGGCCTCGTACTGTCTAACAACCGACAAGATTTTGTTGCTTTGCTCGCGGGACACTTTTAGTTGGGACCTCTTCTCTTTCAACCGTTCGTGCATAAGGTTCAATTGCTGAAGTACGTGCACTCCAACTTCATCGACTGTTTTCTCTAACTTCTCCTTATCTTTCGCCATCTCTACAAGGTTGCATACTGCCGCATGCGACACGTTGTTCTCAGCGATATCAGATACGGCCGTCGCACATCGGCAGGCAACGGATGATAGATCCCCGTCATCGGTTTCACCTGAAGTAGGGCCGATTTGAAGGGGCATTACAACTTTTGAACGAAGGGCGAATGGCAGAGATTTAAAAAGCGTCAAACAAGGCCAAACCGGAAGCCGTATCACGGCGTGATGGCGATCACAAGTGCTTGCCGAGAATCCCGAGATAGGGCGTTTTGGCTGAGAACCTATCAGAACTATAGTACGCAGCGCCAAGGGTGATTTGTCGATGGCATAATATGCGCGGGTGTGTGCCCGCTCTGCTATCCCGAATACCTTCGTTATCTGAGCAGCAGTATTATTATCACATTTTTGGACTTGCGTTCACACTTAATTCAGCCCGTACTTCAAGACGCGAGCAGATCATTAAAATTGTTTCAAGTAGAATACCAAGTGACTACATGAAGTCCTCCTGTCTCATAGGTTTCAAAATGAGATGACGTTCAAACGCATCTTGCATTGAATCTCCGAAGTCCGCTGTTCCGGAATGGCCATGAGCTTTTGCTTGGGCGATGGTGTCGAAGCCTGTAGCTGGTCCCTGACGCATGGTAGATTGATTGAAGAAAACGAAGCTTCCACGCCCGTTTTCATCACCAGGAACAATGGGACGGGAATTTTCGCGGGTTGGTCTAGCGTTGTTATCCGTGGTCACAAACTCGATTTCTGTGAACATAGATCAGAAGTAACCTATCGAAAGCGGTGAACACTAACCGTCAACATCGATATTAAAGTGGTACAGCAGAGCGGATGGATACATGGCCAGAGTCCACGGCGGTAATTCGACCGCTACGCCTCCTTCCCAGATCACGATCCACGACCTTTGAGAATGATTGAAATAACCTGGGTTGCAAGATTAACGCGTGTACAGACAGACCCGGATATAAACCTACGGCCTGTTCTGAGAATATATATAAACAATACACAAATACCGATTTGATTTTCCTTGTCCGCATGCGGGCCACAATCAATTCTGTTTTGTCCTTCAAACCATGCGTTGATGCAGAGGTTCCAAAATAATCCGAAGAGAGGCTTGATCCCATATCGGGCTTCGTGCCATTTCGCGTCCTCGAGAAATCGTGCAGCTACACCAGGAAACATAATCGTCGCCAGACTAGTGACAATGTTGCTGGGGGGCGATTAACCTAAGTCGGCAGAGAACACGATTAAAATACACTTACACAAGCCGTTCAATTATTGGGTCGTTTATGAATGCTTCTGCCACTTCCGGGTTGTGGGAATGCCAGGCGGTAAGTTGTGGTTTCTAGTTCAAGAGATGAGAAATTGAGAGCAGAGTTAAAATGATAGACAGTAACCCGGGCCGATTGACGCTGATGCCCCAATACTCTGGGCAAATGGTCTCCCCGTAGGCCGCCTTCGCACACCGCTCGCACCTTAGCTGACTTCAGGTCTGCACCACAAAGTCTGCCGATCACATTTTCAATTGAAGCCGCATTATCCTTGAGAAATTTGATGCGATAACTTCTGAACATAAAAATCACGCCGGTAGAGTCAACGAAAACGGTAGATCGTTCATCCTTAATTCTAAGACTGGGGTTAGTACACGCGCATAATGATATCAGCAACGAACATACTGTTCACAAAGCTGGTACGGAACCGGATAGAAATGGCGCAGATGGTCGTGCAAGCCACGGGCGCGCGGTTGAGATCCGTAGAGTTTTAGAATTTCTTTACGAGCTATGGGTGGCGGAGCCGCCCCCTGCCATCCACTCTTGCTGTAGGACGCATCTTTCTGGAGTGAAAACGTTCGGGCCTCCAACACGTCTGCTTTCGCGAATGCCCGCTGTATTTTCATCTCTGCCGTGGGTTTCCTCCCTCTAGATTTCTTTTTCTTCGGTCCGCCCACCGCTTCGCTGAAGGGTAACTGAGCAGACGCGATAGGTCGGTCTGGTGCTGCCGCTGGTTTATACGACGTCGGCAGTACTTGCCTAGGTCTCGGAAGGAGTTTGTCAGTCGAAAGGAGTTGAACCGATCTATGCAACGCCCGGGGTTAATCGTCGTAAATGGAGCGCCCAATTCGCCGCACCTCCAATCACCGTTTGGGGTGCTTAATTCTCCTTCTTCATTCATCCATTTTTTAGCAGGGGGACGCAAAGCACCAACACCAATGCTAGAAACCCGAGCGCGTTTCTTTCCGGTATTTTTCGAGCCCGAAGCGATTGGTGTCTTAACAGAGTGGCCTGGAACGGCCGACGAGAGGATAAAGGTGCCGCCGCTGGACTGATCTTTCTTTTGCAGATTTTCTCGTATTCGAGCGGAGCGACGGACGAAGTGTCGAGGATGAAGGGCGTCCAGGTCACGAGCAGGGTCGTCGCCACACAGGCCGTCCCGATCTCGGTCTTTAAGGTACAAGGGCAGAAGTTCTGACAAAACGCAGGACGAAGTCACAATGTCGCCCTGCCATAACAAATGACCCGTTTAAGAGATTACTTGGGCAACGTAACGGTGTACTCACCCTAACCGCCGCGCTGCATCCCTTTTCCATTTCCTCCATAAGAGCAGCCGTCGACTCCATCGTATCCGCTTCTCCTTCCACTAAATTCACGACCAAAGACGATATGAAACGCTCGTATTCAGCGTCTGCACCCTCTACGAAACTTAACGTTCCTCCTAGGAGCCTGGCGGGGTCTCTACCAGGGGCAGTCTCGTCCGTAAGATAAGGGGCATTGAGCGCCAGGGTAGCTTGAGAGATGGCGGGGCCAAGTGCGATATCGAATGGAGAAGATTTGAGCGGGGGAGCGGAGGCCATGGATGCAGGTGGCTAGACGCGTCGCGTACGCGAGAAAATAATAACAGAGCCAAACTTTGATCGGTCGCATCAAGATCGCATAGAAGCTGATGCGTGGCAATTCCCTTTACGACACGTATACCGCCACTATCGCTCGCTTACCTCTACAGGTTTGCATCGCCAACAGGTTACCTACCAGACCGTAGTCTAGTTCCCTAACACACGAACTTCCAGTGGTAATCCCGTCATGGAACCAAGTTTCGCCGTTGGGACGCACGATCCTACAGGTGAAGTGTCCTTCTCCTCCGTACACGATGCCTCTAAGATTCAGCGTGGCTTGTCCATTAGTCGCATCTATGATTAAATGTTGATCTAGCAGTATGTTATCAGAGTCCAACGATATGACCACAAAAGGAGGTACGGCTTTTAAGATAACATCGTGCATACTGGTAGAACCTCGGAGGCGTCGATTCGCACACACTCGGCATATTCCCCTCCCTTTCGACATATACGCCCTCATCCACTCATTGATCGATACCCCGGTTGGTTCTCTGTTTGATTCAGAAAGACCAACCGACACATAAGCTTCTAGGAAATTATGTTGAACAGGATCGTGACAACCGCATACGAAGCAAGCGTTGTGACCGGACGCATAGGTGATGTCCGACAGCATAGTCATTGCGAGCCGGTCTATGGAGGTCAAGTGCGGCCCGTATGCAAACACTCGACGGTTTACCGTGTAGAGGCCACGTCTAACTGCATTTCTAGCTTGTTCAGGCGTGAAGGTGCCCGCTACATATTTAGCAAATTGACTGGACACCAAGGTCAGGAGCTCTCCGTGCTCGTGAAAGGCTGCGGACCATCTAACGGGATCTTCAATCCAAAAGTTCAACAATACACCGAAGAAGGAGTCATAAGCGCAGCTCCAATTTACTTCATCCCAAATCATCCCAACGGGAGACCGCGCAACGGGAATTACAGCCCTGTTTGAATCTGATGACGACTTTGAATCCCTTTTGGTCTTTTTAGCAGGATTATCGGTAGATGGATCGCATTCGACCACAGCATTCTTGCGTTTTTTAGATACAATGATGGAAGGCTTCCATTCGCTGTATTGGACCTCTGGTGGAACCTGAGGACCCATATCAGCAGTCCATCTCATTGCGGGATGAAAATGAGCAGGATCCTGTGGATTTTTCTTCCAGTCATAGTACGACCTGATCATCCGTCTAAGATAGACGCCGGCAACGCTGCGAGGAAGCTTGCCCTCATACTTCAACTTAGTTATTTCGTCCAATATTTCAAGTTCTCTCAGTTCCTGACGCAAATATCCAGACATCCCACTCGTTATCACCTTTTCATCAAAGTCTTGCACGATTATGGTACCTTCTGCCGACGTCCCTCGAGATAAGGCCACATAATATGCCTTGTGATTGTTACATTTGGACAACTCAACTACATTCTTTGCTCTGGACTTTCCTTGGGCTGTATAATCCGTCATCGCAAAATTCAGCAAGACCACCACTTGTTCACGGTTTAAAGCCAGCACTGTATCATTTCTCATCAACGCAGAGATGTGGGTTACTGTTCGTGGTATAGGTACCACATTTACAGGAAGCCCTTCTACCTGAACTTCTCGAGGTGGGTCGCACAATTCCACGAACAATGTGTCAAGCACAGTCTGACCAGACGGTCCATCGCTAGAGTCCCATCCCACGACTGTCGCTTCCTGACCTTTCGTTATGCACAGTTCTGTCGCATCATTGGATCTAAGCATAACTGGCATCCCTATGCACAAAAGCAGTTTCCCAGCGATATAATCCGAAGTTGTGGATGGCATGGCGGACCACAGAGCGTCTCTTATTCGAGGTGTAAGATTTTTAGCATCAGATTGTCGGCATTGTTTGAACCTTACTTTATCCACCGCTCTAGAACTCACCTTATCGATTGAACAAAATTCTACTAACTGTTGATTTGTGTCCACTGCAAACCTCCTCGCACCCAACTCGTTCAGCATGTCCTTTTGGCTATTTCTTGCAGTGATTATCGACACATTGCGAACATCGGCACCATTCAGCTTCGGGTTCTCCTCTCTAAACCCTGCAACTCTAGTCCGTAGGAATGCTATATCCTCCGGTGTGCACGCGCCATACCGCATGTTTATCAGGGCCGTTCTCAATTTATCGTCTTCTACAGTCATCTCTTTTTGCCGCATGTTTTGGCGCAGCATAACGACGGTGGTGAATTGGTGCCATAAGATCCGTCCGAGTACAGCATTCTGGTTCCTCTGGTCTCCTGCGTCAGCTAAATTCAAAGTGATTTTACCGCTGTACAGCGATGCACCAGTGGTAGGTGGCAGTTGGGCGAAATCACCGGCAACTACCATGCTCAACGAACCAAAGGAATCCTCGTGTACGTTTCTTGCCTTGGCGGCCTGGCTCGCGATCTGCTGAAAATCTGTGCACGACACCATTGATACCTCATCTAGGAAGATGTAGTCGACACCTTGCAGCCTTTCATTAACGGCTGCTAGCGATGCGCCGTCATTCCGGATACCATCAATATCTTGGTGGTTTTTACTTTTTACGTCGCGTGGAATTCTGAAGACAGAATGGTAAGTTGAACCATTTAATTGTGCTGCAGTTGACCCTGTGGGTGCCACAATTAAATAACGATAATCTTCGTTACGACGAGCAAAAAATTCGACGATGGCTTTGAAGACGCGAGACTTCCCGGTTCCTCCCATTCCTCCAAGGTACATGCGTAATGGAGATTTCTGGGGCTCAGAGGCATGATTGGCCACTATCATAAAGGCTCGTGTTTGCTCTTCATTCAGATCAAAGGAAGTTATAATATCGTTATTAAGGATTTTACAAGCCGCAACATCCAGTGGGCTTCGTGGATGGAAATACGTTGATTCAAGAATTTGAATACCGTTGTTCGTCATATGCCTCCTTTTGTTTATCAGATCTTCGACAGGAGGCATGTTCAACATCTTGTTTGCAATCAGTTCTGCGCGCTGGGCCTTGACGATTTTTGCCCAGGTAGAACGGGGTCGATGAGCAGGAAGCACCCGATCTGGCGTATCGAATTCGTGGTTTTCAGCATCTCTCAACCATCCGCCGGCACTAACAATATTCTTCATCTCAGATGCTTCTCTCAGCAATCGCATCGTGATAGGGCCAACATCTTCTTCTCCACCATCGTCATCGGAATCGTCAGCATCCTCGAGGCCATATGCAGAATCATCTAGATCATCTCGAGTCTCGTCATGATCTCCAACATATCGGTAAGCAAAATGACTGGTAAATCCAGCTTGGGCTTCGGCCATTTTTTTACGCAAGTTGGCATAATGGTCATCTCTGGCGTCATTGCACTCATATCTGACATTAAAATTACTCAACAATTCAAGCTGACGCTCCGTGAATGCATGTTCTCTGAAAGTTTGATCCCATGTTGCATTTTCATCCTTTAGATCGCCAGGCGATCTCCAAGCCTTAAACATTGTAAGCATCGTCATACAATAATACGCTCTGTCTCCTTTATCAGCCCTAGGCATCGCTCCTCCTATAAAATTGGGAATTATACACGCTACTCGAGAGAAATCGCAGCTGACGGAATGGGAATAAAATAAGGGATGGTCAGGTTGAAACGCCAGTTGAACTGGTTTCAAATTTTTCAACTTCTCCGATTCTTTGGACACCACAACATCGTCTTCATCCTCGGTTTCCCAATCGCTCTCGTTATCTTCATATTCAAGTGCTGATCTGTCCTCTTCTAGATCTACATAATCATCATCGGAATCGTAGTCGTAAGTCGGAGGCAACTCCTTTTCGTACAAATCTATCCCAAGGGTTTCCAACCGGTTTACTACCCGACGATGGTAGTCTGCACGCATGTATTTTGACATTCACAGCTCTTCTTCAAATTCGGTGCGTTGCTTTTTTGTCCGCAATCTCTTCTGAGCACACTGGACCCATTCAAACAATGTCACACCGTTATAAGCCGTAGGTCGGTATCTGTAATCATCAACCGCTGAAGTGGCTATGATTTTCCCATCTTGTTTTCCCAGCGGAACCTTCTCGTCAAACTCTGCATGATCAATGTCCATGTCGGGCGTTGGAACAGTTTCTTCTGTCCAGTGAGCTCGAACAAATTGGACATACGAATGCCAGTAAAACACAACATATTTATGACTTGCGTAATGATCCGGATTCTCTAACAGGTACATGGATGCCATAGGACTGCCAATCTCCATCTTTGCCGCCATCGAATTGACCATTTTCCGGATCAAATCTCTCGCAGAATCCTTGTGGTCTTCGTCGCCGTTGGTCATCTCAGAGGACTTATCAAACACTTGATAAACCGAAGCGAACATCTGGTAAGATTTCAAACTTAGTTTTGAGATATAATCAGATACATAAGACACGAGTGCCTTCACCGCTGTTCCAGAGAGAAGACTGGTAACATCCGAGTTCGATCTCGATAGATATGTTAACACATGATTAACTGTGTTCATCATAGATTCCTTATGTCTGACGTTAATGTGGCCACCCTCTGCGATCTCAGAAGCATCAAACACCTCGCGCGGAAACCTCGCTCTGCACACACCCTCCTTTGTGAGGCAGCCCTTTCTCTCAAACTTGTACCCAGAACTCTTGGCTTTCTTCTTCCCCTTGTTAATTTTGTTCCTCCAGTCCTTTTTGGATTTTTCAGCCTGCTGATCTTGTATAGATTCGTAATGCTTATGCACGTTCGATCTGAGAAGTAAGCTATCCACCTCATCTCTATAACGACCCCACCATTGATCTAATTTTTTGCATCTTGAGCAATTCTTTTGACACCCCGGAATACGGCAGAGAGGGGGAGGCGGTCGTGCAAGCATTTGGGTAGGAGACGAGTGAACCGCGTCTTCATCCGCCTCGTTGTCGTCTTCCACTGTTTGCGAAATACGCAAATGCGATTGAACCTCATCCTTTGTGCCACGAAAGAACTCGCCCTGATGACTGCTCTCGAGGTAGCGGAGGAGTTTCTTCCGAAACAGACTATCGGTTCCCATGATCTTGTCCCTAATCGCTTGCGGAGACAGCGCATTTTTTACCCAAATCAAACTGTGCAGATGAAGGGTTAAACGGCCTTGTTGCTCTACGGTGGCATAGTAAGCGTCGGTGTGACCAAATATTCCACGGTTTTCATTTTCCCATCCAAGCACATCGCTTAAAAAAGCGGAGACCATGAAGTGGAAGAATCGAGCTGCAGCTACAGGGTTTCTCGACATCAGTAGGTTTCTTTCCTTGGACGAGCAAAGCTCAGGTTTGAACAAGCTGTCTGTTTGAGCATAGTATAAAGCGACCGGATGATTCATATCCGCGCAAGACACAGTTACAAACCAAGATGGTGCGTTAAAGAATGAGATGGTGGACCATATTTCATTTCGCATGTATTTTTTGGAAGTCATAGACCCCATTACCCTACCGGCCGCGCCGTCTAAGTCTTTAATGAGATCAAACACACCTGTTCCGCCGAATTGGAAGGTTTAACACGTTCCCCGTTAGCCATCCGGTCCGCAATGTCCGCTGCAACCTGTGGATTGACTGCGTTCAGTCTGCGAGCGATGTGGTCAAAACCTGCCCGTTTGGCTAGAAGCTTACTCCCAAGAGAAGAGCCTTTCATCTGTTCATGATTGAAAGCGATCATTGGGAAATACGTGTCCTGCTGAAAACGTTTGTCGTGGTATAGCAAAAGACTTTTTTTCCTAATCTGACTGGCTTGCTTGTTTGTGTGTTCTGGATGACCGATCCCTCCCTTTCCGTATGGAAACAGCCAAGGAAACATACCAGGATACGCACCCGGATCGTCGTACATACTGACGGGGTCTTTGCTTCTCCCAATACCCAGCATGCTCCCCTTGTTTGTCAGATGTTGCAGGGCCACCGCTTTGATGGTCTTTATCGTTGCAGAAGAATATTCAGGTGCCGTCAGTCCATGCACCGCAAACGTGCACTCTCCTGCCGCAGTACCATGTTCATCATCACCGTCATTAACAGCACGGGACGATGGCGGAATAGAATCCTTGGGCTCTGCGTCCGTCCTGCGATAATCAACTACAACAGGAATTCCTCTCTCTGGATAGGTATCGAGGTTTTCTTGTGATATTTCCAATTCGGTATAACTAGAATGATTGAGCTTTAACCATTCCAAAGCCCGAAGAACTTTATCACGACGTACAAGCATTGGAGTCCGCTCAAAATCCTCGGGTGTAGGAGAAGAAGACCCTGTGAATACGAACGCCAAAATCTGATTCATTTCAGCTCTACTGGGTGGTAGCTTGTTCATTATGCTTAAAGTTGGCTGGGAGAACATGACTGCATTGGCACTCATCAGCACTCGACCAGAATTGACCCTTACGACGCACCGGTTGTGTCTCACCTTTGCTATCATTATCTGTTCAGCAAACTTTAAATCTTTCAAGGCGTCGGGGACTTCTCCTACCCAGTTATGCCGAGCAAGAGCAAGTTTGGGTACAACAGAGTTATTGAGACATATTTCACATTCTACACACACGTAGTTGCATCCTTGCGCCAAAATTGGACCTTCAAGCTCTTCGATAGGTTCTTTGAGAGAAAACCTTTCTTTTCTCGTAACTCCAGGTTTGACAAGTATGTCCAAACGATCCTTGAAAACGGTAAGAGGACTAAGGTGCTTAAGCGGATTAAGTCGACCACAAACTGCACAACCTTTCTCTATAAATTGACTAGGTTTGACAGTTACACAGTAACGGGTTATAATTCTATGCACCTCTTTTTGAGAAAGAGGTCGAGGAGGAAAGGCGGTGCGTTTAAGCGTACCTTTGTACTGTTTACGGAGCATTCTCAGTCTATTCGCTTTATCCTGGTTCAGAGATTTGGTGTATGCTGAATGAGCACGACTAGGTTCTGCACGCCGGCGTTTGTTAGAAGTTTCGTCCACGTCTTTGATGGCCGTAACCGGCTTCTTGAGAACAGGCTTAGGGACACGCTTGAAAATTGTCAGAATCTCGATGCACGAATCACAAGCATGGCTACGCAAAACGTCTCTGCACGCAGTGGTAGGGGTTTTAGTTTTTAACCAGAAATCATGAACTTTCGAAAGCTGAATCATGTCTGGGGCGGTTAGATGGTCGACAAGGAACACAACATCAACTTTTGCGGACAAACAGTCGTGATGACGAGCGAGGACGCTGGCGGTATCGGAAGGTTTGCACTGGAATTCATATGTCCACTCGGAATCAGCCACATCGGGATTGTTGTTAGCATTGGATACGAAACGCATCAGATTTGCACCGTTGAATCTGTATGTTGCACCTCCGCCCATTCGATGGTCTTCGGTAACAAACAGCGTTTTGCCTTGACTTGAACCCTGATCGGATATTCGGTAACAAAAAAACCGATAGAAAGCGATAGTCAAGCCGGCGAGAAGGAGAGTTAACCACAGCAGGCAAGTCCAATGCGCAAATAAAACACCGACAGACGAAATCGGCTCCGTTGGAGAGTATACCGGACCGCCGTAGGTAATATTGCGAAGATGCACACCGCAATTGTCAATCGGCGCGATGTCCGATAAAGGGTGCAAAAGACAAAGATACTCTGTCCAAGTCGCATTTGCCATGAAAGAGGTTTCAAAGGCCATAGAAGCCGAACGTCGAGCCTTCGAGGCTGGTGTACATGAGGCCATCAAAGCCGTGGCGGCAGTGGAAGCCGGCCTCGTAAAAGAGGGATGAAAGGCCATCGAAGCCGGCCCTAAAAAGGCACCCGACTCGCTCAGAAGAACGATGGAGGGGTTCAAGGCCATCGAAGCCGACCTCAAAGAGGCACCCGACTCGCTCAGAAGAACGATGGAGGGGTTCAAGGCCATCGAAGCCGACCTCAAAGAGGCACCCGACTCGCTCAAAAGAGCGATAGAGGGGGTTAATTGGTGCGTCATTTCCAGGTCTTCGCACACGCTGTCTGACCAGAATAAGCCAGGCGAATATCTGAATCACTAGCAGCACTAACTTGAGCGTGTATGGCTCTCATTTGCACTCGTAAACTCGGTTTTGTGCACATGCATGGTGGTGGTATCGGATAGAGATCGATGAGAAGGCGGTGCTCCTAGTCGCAATGGATACTCGCATCAGTAGAAGATCGCATCAGTCGAAAATCGCATCAGTTGAAGTTCGCATCAGTATAAGTTCGCACCAATTTAAAGTCGCATCAGTCGAAAGTCGCATCACTTTAAGTTCGCATCATATTATATTCGCATCAATTATAAATAGTTGCGAGTAATGATAGTGGAGAAGCGAATCAATCCTTACATGCTACCCTCATCTGCGGAGCATGACAACTTGCCCCGAAGCACATCCTTCAAACCCCACCGTCAACAACTTCTGGAAACGTGTCGCGGAGGTCACCACTCGGTACCACGACAAAGAGCGAAGGTGGATAGGGGGGGAAGAAATCTGTGCCTGGAACGCTCAGAATCGAGAGGTGAGTGTTACAAAGTTAGCATCTGAGTGTGCAACGTGCTTGAATTATCGTATAGCCATGTTTCAAGTGCATTAACGGCAAAAGCAAACGGGTGTGTATCGTAGACGCCGACCATCCAGCCTGTCGCCCTTGTCGGCTTAACAAGGTGGCCTGCGACAGAAAGACGCTATTTGTGTTCGACATGACCAAGGACCAATTTTTTCCCACTTATTCTCAATTCCTGCGGGTATTTCGAGACCGAAAGTCGAGTCAGCTCAAAAGACTCCGTCGGCAGGAGCAGAAATTCAGGACTATCGGCAACGATGTACAAGGTAAATCAGCATCTACTCTGGAGAGTTGCATAACAGTATTCACCGTTTAATTAAGCACCTCCCACTGCTGATACCCCAGACCTGACAATAGCGGTGGATCAAGCTGTGAAAAATCTGGGCCATCTCAGAGCGTTACTGGACGCCGCCTACGCACGGGAGATAGGTAAGATATTTTTCTTCTCATTGTAGCCATATAAGCAGGCTTACCGGTCCACATAGCAGCCGACCAGGGGAAAATCACCATGCAAAGAACAGCGCTCGAGAAACTGAATATCGCCATGGGCATCGCCAGAGCACGTTCGAAGTCCCAAGACGACATCGCATTCACCGAAATTCTGAGTTTTGTGGAAGCAGCTGCGAACTATATTAGTTCATGTATTGGAGAGCAATAAAGTACGACGGACTGGTGCGTCACCTCATGCACCGGGAATCGTGCCGCACTAGTGACGCATAATTCATAAATTGATGAGAACATACTGCATAGGACATAGGTAGGCATAATGAGACATGGGAAATCGGGAGACAATATAAGCCGTATCGACAGGGACAGAAGGACGGACAGATCACATTGTTAAGTACGAAGTTTCGTGCGCAGGATGGGAGTTCCACATACGATCGCCCACAGGATGTTACAACCGAGATTGGGCATTTTTTCTCCACCAGAACTGAGTGCTGCCTTGTAGGAAGAAACCGTGTAGCCGACGACAACGAAGGAGCCGAAAGGAACTTCCCCTTTGAAAAGAGGAAGGACTTTGTCGAGTCGGTCCAAGTCCGCTTCAAAATTGACCACGATCTTCCGCGCGTCATACACGGGAACTGATAAATGCATGAGGGAATCACTTCACGACAAACAAAGATAAAACTTACCAATGTCGGTAGAAGCCAGGAGAGTTTTGGAAGTGAACGTCCAAGTTTTTGCAGGAGACTTGTTCTTGGCAGGAGCTTTTGTAGCCTTGACAGGAGAGAACATGTCCGAGGGGGCATTAGCGAACTGAGTATCTCCTGCATTCATGTAAGCGCATAGAAGGAGGAAATAGGCACTGCACTCGCCGACCGACACAGAAGACGAAGAAGACGCCGCACTCATCATCGTCTGGAATGCCAGAGCATGCTTCGACGAAAGCTGCGCGTAAAGGACCAGTTCGCCGAACACCAAACACATAGTGGATTCAAAGCGCTCCCACTCTTGATTGTGCATGATGCCCGACAACCACTTGCGAGTGCGATCCACGTTTGTCCCAATTTTTTTCGGCTCGATAAGGATGGATTCGGAGCTAAAAATCGGGGTAACGCAAATGGCAACTTTGTTGTCAACCTTGAGACGTTTAGTCGCAGTCGCGCCGGTCGAAACTTCCGCAGAGAGGCAGACAGGGGATACACGGGAAGGATTGATAAAGCTAGGACCCGATTCCACGAACATTACAGCGCCAATGGCATTGCTGCAATAATAAAATCAGAGGTATTAAAGATAAGATATTAAATATACCGACTCAGCAAGCATGTCCGGCAGATGCGTAGCCCACGTGCTGAATTTGACACGTCCACCTTTAACAGGAGATGACTCTCCACCAGTGAGACGTGACGGGTCATAGACCGGCATCACAGCGCGATTACCCCTGGGTACAGTGCATATAAGGACGGAAGTAATGCAGGGATGAAAATTAAAATACGTACGGGAGGGGTGGGAGACCAACGTAAGTATTGCGTAGCGCGGGATCCTGAAGGTCCTCGTCGTTAACTTCGCATTCGGCCAACGGATCGCTTGAATGATTGTGGTAAGATAGATTTGCCACTATAAAAGTGGAAGGCTAAGCTCACTAGTATGCCTTGTACACCTCCAAATCCTCCAAGAACACGGTGGGATGATCGTCGGGGTCGACAACGGTACGCTTGACGAATGGCGTAACCGCGGCAGCAGTAGCGGCGCTATTCTTCCTGCCCTTGAAGAACTGGGCCATCGTTTGAGGCTCAGCTACGGATAACGGTTCAGAGTGTGCCCATTCCTTTGAAGGGACGAAAAATGAGGAGACATATCGCGTACCCGCTGGAGTATCCGGGATCTCGGGTTCAGCGACGTTTTTGCCAGACTGCATGCGTGAAATTAAATCCTTGGACACGGAGCTAAATATGGTTGAATAAAGTTACACGAGGCAAAGAACTAGAGCGGATGAACGTACGATTTAGATGGAGCGTCTTGTCGCGCCTTCGACGCAGTGGTCGCCTTGCCTTTACCCTTTGAACGAGAAGGAGTGCTCTCCTGTCCATCAAAGGGAGCATCCCAATCGGGAGAAGGCGCCCGTACGGGACGTTTACTGGAACCGGCTCCACGAGTGGACGGGCTGGATTTAAATCGGCCGATTAATGAAGAGGAACGAAAAGCAAATAAAACACGCACGGTTTGGATCTGTCATCCTTGGACGCCCGTAAAGCCCGCTGAAGCTCTACTTCGTCGTGGTCAACCCGAGGGGTACCAAGTCGACGGGTCGGGACCGAATCAACCGGGTCGACATCGGTCTGACGCGATCCCAGAAACTTATCCATAAAGGCAGTCATAAAGCTGTAAACTCCAGTCAGTAAAGTCCCACAGACTGACCGAACCGCATTATACACACTTTTCCATTGACTTCATAGTGACTGGGGCCCTGATAAAGGGCGAAACACACATGAGGCAACATTCAAAGCGATTGAGGAAGTATCGTTACTCATCAGGGACAGGAGGACCAGACGTATCCTTCTTGTGGATCTTCGCCTTTTTAGCCCGGTCTGAGGCGGGTGCAGAATCTTGAGAGCTTGCATCTCGCTTAGCCGCGGCACTAGAAAGGAAAATAATGAGTAAAAGAAGGGGACCAAACAACAGTCGGAAGGCAAACCTCCTAGTCTTAAGAGAGGGCGGCAAAGCGCTAGGCCATACTTAAAATAATATAAAGGGTTTATGAAGAAAATATGCCTCACCTAGATTTTACGCCGGCTGGCTTTCGGAACATACTGGACATGCCGACGGTAAGAAGTATATTAGAGGGTAAAAAGTAAAACAGCACCTATCATCCACGTCCATGGCTTCAAGGTCCCTAAACTGGATTAAGTGGCCTAACAGGTGGTCAAATATAAACGACATCTTACTCCTCAGAACTAGACGGAATATCAATCACGGTCGAAGATTTCGCACCACTGCGGAACGCCCCGAGTAAGATATTAGATAAACGGACCAACTTTGCTACTCACATGACGCGTTTGGTCTTCGTGGACGCCACGGCCTTGGAAGGAGAGGATTTTGGCGATTCGTTCTCGATGGGAACCTCCACATTGGCTGGGAATTCTCTATCGATAAATGGGTCAGCATTAGGGGACACAAGAAGCAAACCGGTGCGTACCCTTCATCGTCGGATCCTTGAGTCTGCCCTTCAAAAGGGTCACCATCGTTGATGAAATCATCTTCATAGCTGCGCATACGGAATAAGCATGCGGTCTTGGGAGGGAGGGGGGGCGGGGGACGCACTGATCCAAATCCTCTTCTACATCGGGTCCGGGTTCGACCGGAGGAGATCTAGGCAACTGGTGAGCACAAAGGAAGAGACGTAGCATAATAACAGGTTACGCATGATCCACAAGCACACCGTCGTCACTTGGTGGCTTCATGTTTAGCAAGAGGACGTCTAGCATCCTGAGGACTCACGAATCGGAGGCTTCATCGTCGACGATGCTCTTCGAGACAACCTTCTTGCGCTTAGGCTTGGGAATAGAAGTCCTGATGGGCGAGCACAATAAGTAGGTGAAAGGAAGGTCGAATCGGCACGGTCATACGCACTTAGGCCCCGTCTTCCTGGGAGACGTTCTGCGTACGAATGGAAAAAGGACGAATGAGTTGATTTGTTTTTTACTCTTTAAAAATAAAAAGGTAATAGCACCTGGATTGGCCGCCCATAAGGAATAGCTGTAGATGATATTTGGGTCAGAAAATCGATGAGGCGGGAGGTCAAGCTGGTAGAAGCACGGGCCAAAATCCGGTTAGACTCTACACCTTATAAGGCGCACGTTAAGCGGGAATATCCGACATTGACGCATACAAAGCCAACCATCAAATATTGCAAGCGCTCCAGCGGACCATACAAACTGCCAACATCTTTGTAAATCGGCAAACGTTCGATACCATCAGAAGAGCACTGCCCAAAATAAAAACCCCATCTGGAAGTAAGAAGGGAACGATCGGAACACAAGATAACGCACGCCACCATTTGTATTTCCCGATGCGATCCACAATGTGGAGGTACATCTTTCCTATACAGGTTAGTTCGCATGTGCAATAAATGCCAATAATTGGGCGTTCCTATGCAACACACGATCGCCTCCCGATGCGGACTTTATGGGCAACGCATGATCACAAACCGACGTGGTAGTTAGTAAACCCAAAAAGTTGAAGGAGTAAAAACGAACGCGGTCTATTCTGCTTAAGCCGGCGCATATTTTTCACGCCTCTCTGTCTAAATCCCACCGAAGACGGCGTCAACATGGACCGGTTCTACGACGTGCAAGCAGCCGGTAAGCCGATAGTCTATAACTGCTGTACTCATGGCTCACCTCGAGGTATTCGCAGCGCACGAATTGGAGACGATGAGCGCTGCCAGAAGAGAAGTCGTTAAGACTGCAAACAGAGCAGACGTGTTTCATTTGGCCGACTTAGACGTGAGCGCACCCAATCAGCGGTTTGCTTGCCACATATGGATCGGACTTGCCGCAGCTGGACGGCGCGCATATAGTGGAGACGGGACAAGGCAGGAAGCACTGGAAACTATGCTCGTCTTTCTCCGAGGACGACACACGCGACGAAATTGTTTATCGAGTTCAAGGCGTTCTCATGAAGAACAACCTGATTCCTAAGAACGCATCGACGTAAGCCCATGTCCAAGGGTTGTTTAAAGGTCACATTACTCACGACCGTACTGAGAAGGTGTACCGCCCGTCAAACTCCATTCCTGTGCCAGCATGTCGAAATCTGTGGGCTGTCCTCGGCAACTTTTAAAACCGCAATGGAAAAAACTCAAGAAGTTACGGACCGATTCGTCGAGCACCTGGTGGGCACCAAAGTGGCTGACATACCTCGTCCTAGAAGCGACATTGGTGGCCTTCTATCGGCCAGCAATCGTATCTTCACCAGCAAAGACGACGCTCCGAACGAACAACACAACGAGTTTGCGGACGGACTCGACCCAATGGGAGTGCTGGCCAGACTTAAGTCCCCGAATTTAATTCATGCTCCGGAGAATATCGTGCAGTACTTCAAGCGTGTGGTCGAGGACGAAAACAGGTACGACAGAGCCCGCTAACCCACCACGAAGCTAACACATAACACAACGGAAAGGCCAAATACATCTCCACAGTTCCAGGGGTTTTCCGAGTCGGCGACTTGGTGGAAATCCAACTCTCCTTCGTCGCCGTTCAAGTGTCGCACGAGGTCAAAATAACGACCAGTCTTCAAGCAGTGACCCTCCTAGACGCTACGTTCAGCAAAGTGAGTCGCATACCGATTACGCGGCCAGACCCGTTGATGAGTTAATCAGGAAGCCATTATCGCTCGCCGGGCGGTTCCTAAAGAAGAGAAGAGGAAGCCGGCGATTAGGCGGAAAGTCGGGTACTTCTACGACGACGAAGACGAGGGCACCCAGAGCAGCAAGAAGCAAAAGAGCAGCGAGTGACAAGCGATAGCTTTAGTTGGTCGGATTTATACGAACGTAGTCGATTAAACATGCAGCGATTTCAAAGCACAAACTTAGAGGAAACGGATGTAGGACGAGCAAGGGAGTTACCTCGCATTGACGCGTCACTTGACATGCGAGATCAATGATAGATCGCATTGATGGACCGCAACTGATGGATCGCAACAAGCCAACGCCACCGTCGATTATCGCCACTATATAATTAGCAGAGAGCTCGCAAAGGTATAATATGGAGAGCGAACTCAGGACTTAAAGGCCTAGTTAAACTCGCAGCGTAATAACGCTCAAACCACCATCCGGCGGGCTGGGCTAATCCGGGCATCGGCAACCGAAATAATAGCCGCGTCCTCGTCGCGTCATCCCTCCGAAAATCACAGCTGCCCAAGCCTGAGCAGTGAGGTGAGGCAGCAGGCGTGAACAAGCTATTATATTAAACAGTTTACACATATTTAAACGGATCTCACCCCGACACGTATATCCACCACCTCTTGCCGCATCGATATGTCTGGGGCGCACTATCCTCACCCATTCGCCAAAAATTATCCACATTCCAGGAGCCTGGGGCGCACTGTCCGCACCCGTTCGTCAAAAACTAGCCACATTCTAGGAGCCTGGCGGGGTCTCAACTAGAAGGGCGCCACCAGGGAGGGGCACAGTTAAGCTGGCACCCAACCCGACAGCCGTCCAGCAAACAGGTGACACTAGGAGCCTGGCGGGGTCTCAACTAGGCCAATCTGCAGTTATAGGCAACGAGGTGAACCGAGGGAATCTCCAGGCACGAGGAGGGAAGGGGATGGGGTCGTGGACGAGAGCAAGCCGCAAACAACGTCACAGCCGTGGGTATATAATCAAACAATGGAAAATCACGTGTCCCATAGCACTGAGGCTCAAAAATCGCATCATATATCAACTGATCTGATGCAAGATGCGATACCATATCTGATGCGATTTTAGCTGCTGAAATATAATATCGAACTATAAGACTGCACGACGACACGAAAATAATTACTTCCTACTCTCTCAGCACGAATTCAACATCAAAGGGCTGCCAGTCAAACCAAGCCCGACGTGTTTCGCTGACCATCCATTTCGGACAGGTCAACTCCAAGGAGGTCAATTCCTTGTAACCTGAGCTTCGACGACTGACGATTAGGTGCTGCAATGACACCAGGTCGATATCTCGGAGCTTCAGATGATCGAGGTCGGGACAACTGTACAAGCCGTTGACGTTGCCGGATAACATATGGCTCGACGTGCCAGTGAGCAAACCTATTGAAAAACGTCGGTACGACAGGGGGTGTATCGAGTTATCGACGTACCGGTAAAAGGCGCCCCAGAAGTTTCGAGTAAATTCAGCGTAGACACTCTCGGAAGAAACCGCAGCAAACTCTTGAACCCAAGGCGACAAAAATGATCGGTGATCACCTTGAACTCGACTACATTGACGAGGAAGACGGAACAAGCGAAGAGACACTGTATGTCCGCCTTAACGTCGCACCTTCAAATAATGAGTGTAACTCTGAGAACGATAGAGGCGGATGTCGCACCTGAATATCAGCTCCTTGAGTCCAGGAAGGTTAAGGCGGCGAGCGCCCAATGCCATGGACATCATTGCGGAAAATCGCAAGTCCAGAGTTGTAACCGCCGGGAAGGGCGCTGATGCAATGAGCCCGGCCGGAACGGTGGCAAGGTTGATGGAATCCAGGACTAGGCAAGTCAGGTTTGGCGCTGCCTCAATAATGGACTCGAAACTGGCCCATCGGAGGGGAGCCGGGGGGAGCCACACGGTTGTAAGGGCGGGGGAGCTGATCGAAAGCTGCCGAATGCAAGTCGGTGCAGTAGTGGTGCCCCTACGTACAGCCATCCGAGTGACAGGGAGTAGGCGGGGAGCCTCGAGGGCCAAAAAGCGAAAAGCGGCCAGAGAAGGTGAAGTGAGCTCCGAGTAAGAGGGCATTATAGCCTCGGTTTCAAACACACGAAGAGTTTTAACCGAAATAAACTTGAGCTCGTGCAGCAAGATTCCAATTAGGCGATCCGAACTTGCTTGAAGACGGATGTGGTGACACCGGGGGAATTGGTCGGCGAGGATAGAGGTGTAGGTGCGGATAAAGTGCAGAACCACGACCTCGTAAGCCGTTGTCTCGGAGACGCTAGAGGAGAGGGCGGGAGCACTAATCAGAAGAAACAACGGGCTAGCCCCGTCGTTGTCGTAGCCGCAAAAATCTATGGCTCCTTGAACCCAGTCAAGGGGAATGTGAGGGGCCAGAATTAGCCTAGTCCAATACAGCCTATGCTTCTTCACTGCGCTATCCATATGCCTGTTAACCAGACGAAGGCTGCTTCGCCCAGAAAGGAAGTCGTTGATGGACAACTGTTCGGCGAGAAGACGAGAATAAAAAACAATGCTGGAGCAGGCATCATCCGGCATGGCAGGACCAGACCAGGGAACATGGGCCAAAAGAGGACGGGGACTGCAAAGGCGGAAGGTCAGGGATACCAATGCGTAATAACGGCCTATACTCACATAGTGTAGGAAACGACTACCGTTGACATCAGTCAGGAGGAGAAGCAGACGAGGTTCTTGGGCGGTACTCAATAGACCCTGAAAATACATAAGGACGAACCAACGCGATCAATAGTTAGCTCGTAAACAAACCGCTCTAGATTCAAGCGAAGCGAGTCCACGATTGCATACGATCAGTGAAATTGGAACGTATGGTGCGAATTAAACCATCAGAATATGCGATGCGAACAAATTGATGGATTCGCGATGCAGCCGTTTGAGGATAACACAGGCACCGCGATAAGACAAAACCCGAACACCTGATTATCTTCGTTTGCACACGCACCTTGCGTTCAATTGAAATATACAGGACAAAACTTCCAATTCAAATAATAAAATGATTGACAGGACGGAGCATCAGGACGACCCGTGGTGGATCTGCGAGGAGTCAGGACGACTCGTGGTGGGACACGGAAACCTCGCGGAGCATCACACGCCTCGTAATCAAAGCAATTGCCAACGGAGTACCCGGGCCTAAATAGTGAATAATCAACGAAAGCACGCAAGAAGGGACCAAGGGCACATCAAATACAACACCCAGATGGTGGATCTGCGAGGACACGGAAATATCGCGGAGCATCACATGCGTCGCAATCAAAGCAATTGCCAACGTAGCACCCGCTAAATAGTGAATAATCAACGAGAGCACGCAAGGAAGGGACCAAGGGCACATCAAATAGAACACCCAGAATAAATTACTTTGTATCAGAACAAACTGACGAAAAAAATTCAAACCCATTTGGAGCCCCACATATTAAGGGGGTAAAACATATTGGCGGATACGAATGCACAGGGACAATATTGAACTGGGTCTTTAGATATCGAAACAGCGATGGGCGCACTAACCGCAGGAAGAACGAAAATATGAATTCTAATACACCCAATCATCTACGTACGGAACTATCTTCAAACCGTACATATTGCACCAACTGTCCAGGAAGTCCTCGTTATCCAAAAAAGCGTCCCCCTCGTGGTGCTCTATCCCAAAGGTCTTGCACCAATCCTTAATGTAGACCAAGTCAAACGTACGCAGGCCAAAGCTGACCGACACGGTCTCGATACGGCGATAACCATACAACCGCCTGATGTCAACCAAACGAGCGAGGTCCATGTAAGACGCACGATATAAGTCGATGTGGGTGAGGTTTGGGCAAGCATGCCAATTGTCGCGCAAAGGAACACCATCTATCATCGAAGCAATCTCCAACGCAGGGAGAAACGAGGTGCTTGAAAACCGCAAGTCCAACCGAACCACGCGACGCAGTAAAGTGAACAGCTTGGATAGGTGCCGTGGGCGGAACCGATGAGGAGATCGAACGGGCTCGCTCTCCACTATAAGCCTGACGCACCCGGCATTGGTAAGGTGGGATGCGCAGTCGGCGAATCGGTCGAGGTCGCTAACGCGGGAGAACCTGAAGGTAAGGTACCACAATCGAGGAAGATTGAGCGACGCGACCAATGTCCCCATCGCCCAGTTGCCGCAGAATGCAAGGTCCAGGTGTTTAACCGTCGCGAAGGGCGGCGACTCGTGGATGCTGGAGTGCGGGGACTTGAATTGAACATCTCGAAAGACGAAGGAGGTGTATTTGGTGAAAGGGCTTAGGAGCGCGAGGGCTTCATGCCACCGAAGCCGCATCTTCTTCGACTGTTCAATGATGCAATCCACACGGCCCGACACCGACGCTAGGTGCGTGCAAGTGGAATAGCTATCGCCGGTCGGAACAATTTTGAGCGTCCGATAGCTCGAGAAGGGCGACACCGGGAAAAGGTCCGGCGAAGATAAAGGGTTCAAAGCGTCGCCAGAGACGGCAGACGTTTCGGAGACCCTAGGAGGCCAATCGGCGAAGTGAAAAAAGACAAAAGGGGTGTCTGGATCTAGCTCGTCCCAAGTGCGGAGTCGATGCCTAGAGGTGAAACGCAGTGAGAAATCGCGACGCATCGCTCCAATAGGGCACGAACCTGACACCGAAATACTTCAATACATACGGGAAAATAAGGTCGAAAGCAACCAGCATGCCCTCGACGGTGGGAAACGAATCTCCCTCTAATATAAGACCAGCGCAGCGATACATCAAAGGGGATACGACGTCCAGTGCGGAAGTCGTGAACTCGGCGCAAAACCTGCTGTGGACCACAGTACTGGAATGGCGGACACGGTGGTAATTGGGTAGTGAGACCGTTATAAACAGGGGAAGTCCGCCAGACAGCGCGACCGACAAGTAAAAAATCGGCAGAGAAAGAACATCGAGGAGGTGCTGCGTCCAATACCGAGGGATTCCATTGACATATGCACGATAACTGTGTGACAAGTTCACGAGCATGGCCCGGCTGTTCGAGACGGAGCGGGCGTCATGGGGGTAACTGAGCGCAAAACCAACGTCGAAAATTTCGTTTTTGATTTCTGCAGGGAGAAGGACAGAGCACGATGGAAGAGGCTAAAACATTATAAGGAAGGAGATAAGGCTAAAGAGGCAATGGACACACCTCAGCAGCCGGCGGGCGAAGGGCAACCTCGTGGGCAGAAGTCATACTCGACGTAGACGAATACAGCTGTGCAATTGATCACTTAAAAACTCTTAAGTGAATGCCGAGAACGAACAGACTCACCGGATAGTCTATCAAACTAGGCATATCCTCGGACGCAGATTCAGACTCGTGCCCCGACGCAAGCCCTCCGAGCTGAAAGTAAGGAATGAAATCAACTACGAACTACTGTGCAGGACAGAAACAAACTCAACTGGAAGATTAGTAGGAGGAGCTGGATGACCGGGAGAGTAGGAGTAATTCAGAAAGTCGGCCGGGCTGAGGGTGACAACGAAAGAACTGGGGACGGAGGTTTCCATGGGTAGAAAGATTAAGGATAAGATCAGGCAAGTATCAACGCTGGGTCCGTCCTTAAATGATTCGATAAGTGTCCTAATGGGAAACATCCATCAGAAACCGACACTCGGGTGCAACAAAAGGGCGCCGAAAATATAGCTGTGCATGGCACATTCGCATCATATCAAAATAAATGATGACGACGCGCAGTTGATGCGAACGCGTGGGGACGCGAAGTTGATGCGAACGCGTGAGGACGCGAAGTTGATGCGAACGTGTGGGTACACGAAGTTGATGCGATTGTGCGGTGGCAATTGGGTAGCAAACAAACAACGAAGGCGATTCAACAATTCGATTACACAAACTCAATATCCCTGAAACTTCCCACCGAAGAACCAAGGGCAGTCCCTACTATTCCACTCGACCTCTTTGCCCCAGTACGTCCTTCTCAGTCGCGTCGGCTGCCCATAACGTCCGTTGACGGTGTACCAGTCGGAGGGAATTTGCTGGCCAAGCACGTCGGCCTTGTCTTCCAAAGCGGCAACGAGCAGAGGATACATCTCGCTGCAAGCATGAGCGTCTATAGCAGCATCTACTCCGATTAGCGTGTCCGGGACTCAAAAGACACAAATTAAAAAATACTAACATTTGCGCTGCTCCGCCGAAAGATCGCCGTTATCGTCGCCTTTCCAGTTGCTTAGCTGCATGGCCTTGCTGACGGTGACTTTCAGAGTCTCTTCCGCCACGGTCTGCAGCGATAGATTCGTAAACGGGGTGTTGGCGTACTTTTCAGCATAAAGAAGTTTGGCCATTAAACCGCAATCCACCACGTTATTCACATCGCAACCGAGGTCGTTCCAAAAAACCTGAAGATCGGACGCCACACCGACACCAGCCTTCACTACGTCAGGGCTCGACAGTAAACGTCTGAGTTCTCCCGGGAAAGCTATAATAAAAGTGAGCAAATGGAGGGGAAAAGAGCGCAAATACAACTCACCTTTGATCCTATTCAAGTTGATCAGCCACACCTTGTCCCCTCGTGCGATCTGAACGAGACAAATGCCGACATTATCCCACTGAATCTGGAACCCGGCCGCGGTTCTGGCCTGCAGCGCCTGCCATGCTATAATCCCCGCTTTTTTGCTTCCAGAAATCGTCGTGAAAATGTCCTCTATAATACGCTCCTCATAACAGGGTAAGCGGGCCATAAACTCCGTATCGAACCCCACAAAACCGTCACGGTATGTAGAAGGGCTTCGTCCACCTCAGTATTGGTGACAAGGTAATGGACGGAATGGTCCAAATCATACACCTAAGGAGGTGTATTAATACGGGCGGAATGAGAATAAAAGATAATCACCCACAGACGTCTCTTCTTTAGGACCGGATATATCCTCAGCTTCATTGCCGACCACCTAACACAGGAACTTAGGGAAGCCATCCAAATAAAAATAAAAAAGAGCGGGCGAAAGGTAGGGTACCTTTTCCTTCAGCTTCCCTACGCCCTCCATTTCATCTGAAACCAACCCAGACGATGTGACTGCTGCAAAAAATGAGGCCAAACTCATTGAAGATACGGTAACGACGAGCCACAACCTCCGGACTCCATATGGGGCGGCACAGTTCGTGTCGTTGTGAAGACCGTTTTTGCGCTGGTAAATACACGGAATCGAGTTGCTTGGAATATTTGGCAGAGGAAAAATAGCGGAAGGGGGAATCAACAGAGGCAGCGGAGCCGACCGACCGCTCGAGCCTTTAACGACCGGCCCCGAAACGGAAATACACCCCAAATCAATTGGGCGAGTGCTAGTTCAATCAGGGCTCTGATTGATCTCGTTATGACGCATACGGGATCTCACAATTCCCCGATTTGTGTGGTAACCAATGCCATCTGACCTTTCAATCAGGAAACTATTCCCTCTCAGAGACATGAACGACGGCGACACTCCAGCAGGGGCAAACTACACAAATAATATGCCACCGGAAATATGGGAACAGATAATAAACCTGGCCGCGCCTGAGGCCTTCGACAACGCCGAACGGGTCGCGTTTTTCCGACGTGCAATGACACAATCATTCAGCTATCTAAGAGTGGGCTTCCCAATCATTAGCCGTAAGGTCGCTGTTAATTTTATCGGTCTAGACAATCGCATTCTGTTCAACTTTCATATGGTCGTCCATAAGAATTCACATACAGCTGTCTCCTAAATGGCTGGCATTCGCTCTTCAATTTGCAACGGCCCAAATCCATCTGCTGCTCGATCTTAGAGACTTGGGACTGCCAAACGGGGCCAACGACCCACGCAGCGTTTACTTGCGTCTTATAAAACTTCTGGAGCGCGTGAGAGCCACAGCTCCACGTTGGCAATCATTCCACCTCATCACCGAGCACCCCGCCATATATCGAATGGTACAACAGTTCTACGCCGACCTGGACACGCCAAATCTAGCGAAGGTGGAGCTGGACTATCTGGACCTAGAAGGGTACAGCGAGTTCGACGTTCCCCTTCGCACGGAGCACCGCTCGTCGTCTCAGGATGCGAGATGGTTTAAGGACAGATTTCCAGCTATCAACACCATAACCGCGTCCACTGTCACAATGAACTGGGAACAAGTTCTAGCATGGTCTACCCTGACCGTGTTAGACCTATCACACCTCACATTCGGCTCGATAACACCGCTAACAGCGTTGATTTCGACATCAGACAAACTTACGGAGCTCAGTTTGGTCGACATTGCTTTCACGCCTACGGAGGATGATACGCAGGTAGCATCCAAATCGCTCACCCGCCTTCGAGTGGGTCTGACTTCATCGTCGGAAGGTACCGGCCTAACGCACTTGATGGCCCGCCTGGTACTGCCAAACCTAGACGACATCACCATTATCGCAAAATACTCGAGCGCCGAAAACCCCTTTCGTCCGTTACAGCATCTCCTGCCAGGTGTTGGGGCTCTCACTCTAAGAGGTTCATACAACAACGATACTACCCACCTGCGAGAGCTGTTCTCATGTATAACTCGGGCTCACACCATCGACCTCACACGCTTCCGCGGAGACGCCTTCCGAGCACTTCACGACGATCTGTTTCAAAGAATGGTGGCCATCCCACCCCTTACTATACCGCCGTTGAAGCGCATACTATTGCACAGGGAGAACATAGCTGAAGTGATATCATTAGCAGCTCTGTTCTGCCCCTTCTCAGAGCGTACAACGTCGCGGATCGATTACCTCCAACTGGACCTCCCGATGTTCGAAATTCCACCGGTGGCGCTCGCCCTTCTTCACCTAGTGCGGGAGGTTAAGTTCACAGGAATGGTGCCGTACAACACTATGTTGGGAGACCACGCACAGCTGTCGCTTCCCACAGCCCACTCTGTCTTCCGTACCACGTAGACATGCATGTATTAAAATCGTAACATCAAACCGGACCTCCCCCTGTTAGAAGTTCCAACTGTCGTGTGTGCTCGTCTTCACCTAGTGCGGTAGGTGAAGTTGACGTCCATGGGATCGTAACAAAATACGCTCGTACACCGGGTTGTCAATTCATTATTTTTAAAAGTTTCACCACCTCAGGCGATCATATAATAAATATTCAGTAAAAACAAACTAAACGGGAGTGATGATTGCATGCGCTGTAGGAGCGCGCGCATTCAATCGAGATTTGGTACGCATACTTATATAGTAAGAACTTTCACTAGTAAACAGCACCTCGGGAACCAAAGTACGTAGTATACACGCAGCGGGAGGAATAACTCCAGCGGACAAGTCGAGCTGCAGGAATAGAAGGGCAGACGTAGAGTAAGAACCAAGCGGATGATACAAAGAAACAAAAGATACCACATCCGCAACGTTTTCGCGGTATAGCATCAGATGGGTCAATGGCAGCGGGGGGTACGAGGCAGCTTCCAAGGTTGCACGGAAGGTGACGTCGCGCAACGCCCGAAAGGCACCGCCCTCGAACTCCGAAATATCGATAGTGTGCACCAGACGAAGGCAAGAGAACAATCCCCGCAAATGGCGGTCGTCGCTGTACGTTCCTATCAAGGTAAAAGATCGAATGGTGGTAAGATACGCAGACAAAATGGCAAGTTCGGGGGAGGTCATATGGCAACTGAAAGGAGAGACGAGTGTTGTGGAACTGCACGGAGCAACCGCCTCCTCGAGCGAATCGGGAAACAATACAGATCCAACAGGCACCGCAAATCACACGTCCTAATTGGATAGATCGGTCGGGAAAACCAAAGATAAAAAGATAAACTCTCCTCCTGCTCGATCAGCACCTGATAACATCTCGCAAAAGATGAAACTCACCATCAAACGAATAGTTCGTTGCAAATTCCGAATTGGAGCGATCGGTCGGGAAAACCAAAGAGAAAACGATAAAGGACCATACCATCAGCACCTGATAACTTCTATAACTTCTATAAAAACATGAAACTCGCCATCAAACGAATGGCTAATTGCAAACGGACCCGAATCTCAAGATGCTAGATAGCCAGTGCTAGACAGGAGCAGACCAACGATAACAGGACGCACATGTGTTCGCATCATTACAAGATGGCATCGTAAAATCCGCACTCACTAGAGCGTATTCGCAGCCCCAAAAAACATCTTCCAAATTTCTGGGATCAAGCGGTCAAATTAGCCGATGTGGAGCTGTTGATGTGACGAAGTTGAGGTGGCAAAGAGATTCCCCCTCAAAAAATATTTAATAAACTGCAGGCACTTACTCTTCCGCCGTCCTCCTTCCCTCTCCCCAAAATTTGGCTCGAAACCGTGGATTTTCGAATTCTTTAGAGCATTTTCCGGTGTATGGTTCCCCTTTGGGACGTCACAAATTTCTGGAATCAAGCATCATATTTTGGATCAAAAGCGTCGCTTAGGTCGTTTTGGGGGCTGCGAATACGCTCTACTAAGACGGGAGATCGCGAACACACCCGGACCTCGGCCGTTTGCCCTCGATATCCGATACCCTGCTTTTACAGGATACAACATGCCAGCAATAAAACTCAACAGGCACCTATATATTCGCGTAGTGCAAACAATACACCATAATGGATTATTGTGCGCATAATAAATATGTTGGATAGAGTTGACAAAAAGTACAAATACGCAAACTCCGAAGACAGAACAGCCAAAAAAGGGCCGAAGAAAATAAAGCATCTAGTGCGATGCTGATGGTTGTATATGATGGCATCATGAATCGCATCAAATGGAAATCGCATCAAGTTCGCATAGGTCGCATCATAGTTCGCATCAAGTTCAGAATGGGTTTCAACTTGGGGCTTCGAACATACCAATTCAAGTTAGGTATTAACAGGTTATCGGTCTTCGGCCTTACTTGGACAGGTCATAATATATTCAAAAGCTTTCACGGCCACGGACGGGATACCTACACAACGGGATGCTAAATGGATAATATAATCAAGCCGCGTAAATTACAGAACGCGCCGCTCGCGAATCTAATCGAGCTCTAGACCCCAGAGTAGTATAGTAAAAGTTTTTGGTAGTGAACACAACCTCTGGCACCAAATCACGTAAAATGCGGGAGAAGGGAAGAGCCCCTCCGGCGGGGAGGTCCAATTGCAAAAACAGAAGAGTAGAAGAGGAACGTAAGCTAAGAGGGTGATACAAAGAAACAAATGATACCACATCCGCAAGATTTTCGCGGTATAACATCAAGTGGGTTAAGGGCAGCAAATGACACAGCGCATCTTCCAGCGTAGCGCGGAACGTTACATCGCGCAAGGCCTGGAAGGCACTGGCTTCGAATTCTGACAGATTGATAGCACGTGCAACGCGAAGACAAGAGAATAAACCCCGTAAATCGTCCACTTCGGAGTGAGTTCCTTTCAAGGTCAGGGACCGAATGGTGTACAGGAATCGGTGAAAAGGAAGGAAGGGATCGTCCACGGTCCAATTTTGAGAGCATATAGTGAGGCTGTCGAGTAAAGGGAGGTTGAGGCGGCCAACCAAGTGTAGAATGTCGGGCCTGTCGTCGGTTGGAAGCCCAATACGCAGTTGCCGAATGGAGGTCGACAGTAAAGGCGGGCATTCGTGCACTCCCGCAAACTGCACGCTATCAATGTGCAACTGCCGCAACGATGCACAGTTGGACAGCAATGCAGACAGCGGAGTAACAGGTCCAAAGTCGAGGTGGGCAAGCTCCAATATGGTTAAAGAGGAGGAGGAGAACGCCCGGTCCCAGTCCAACCGGACACAGGATGCGAACACGACTTCCAAATCGGGGAGGGCATCGGAAAACCAGCGTGCAAACGGCAAAGGAGCCACCGACCCCTCAACAGAAGCCAAGTCGAACCAGCTCCAACCGTGCACATGGATGCTATCCAGCACCAGGCGAGAGATCGAAGGAGCACTGAGATCGGCACAAAACTGGTGCACAAATCGCCAGATCGCAGGGTGTGCGGAGGCCAAGGAAAAGGTCCGCCATCTGAGGGACAGAGGCGCTACCAAGTGCAGCAGGGAAGATAACCGCGAATAGACGCTGTCCCTATCGTGCCTGCGGTCGGGGAGGTCCAAATTGTGCAGCTCAAGGTGCAAATGAAGGTCGGACTTTGCAAACTGAAGAGCAAAGGCGAGCCACGCAGGGGACAAACGCAAGTCGATGACAATCGACGACCAGAAAAACAAGGACCCGAATACAATGCTCTACCAGAAAGTCAGTCAAACAACAATTTCATTACAGATTAAATATAAGCGACGCACCCTGAGCAAGGCAAAGGAATGGAGCACGGCAAGGCGAAAACGATCGAACGCGACGGTATCGCTAAAGACATCGGGGGCAGCCAAAATTAAAATGCGCTCCCAAATTTCGACAGGGAAAGATGGCCTGTGTGGCAACGAGACCGCAAAGACAGAGGACATCAAGACAGAGATGGAAGGAAAGAGTCAGACCGCTGCAGAACTCCAGAGAAAAATAAAGGACACTGATTGACACCAGCTACCCGGAAAAACGCTGACTCTGCGAGCAGACGGATCACACATGTAGATTGCGATCGGTCGGGAAACTTAAGAATCACATGCCATCAGCATCGGGCCAGGACCACCGTCAAAACGTAGAGATCACTAAAGACGCTACAAGCCAACTACAAACCGGTGGAATCGACAATAAATATAGGCGGCTGAGCGAGAAGGCGGCAGAGTAACCCGAGCACGCACGGGTTCGCATCAATTTGGGATGCGATCACAAGGGATCACACTGTAAATTTTGGCCGACCACTGAGCACACGCAAATCACTGACCGCGTCCGCGTTCAGGCATTCAATGGGTACAATTGTTTACCACTTCAAACTATTTGAACCACTGACTGCGTCCGCTTTTATTAATTTAATGGGTACAGTTGTTTCACACTTCAAACTATTTTGCACGACTGGCGACATCTACTACTACAAGTCCATAATATCAAAAGGCCCTAGGACCCTAAAGTCTGAAACATGGTCACGAAGCCAAGCAAGATGAGCAGAGTGAGTAGAAATCAAAGGACCAAAATATTTACGAGGACCCACACGGACCCTCTGCAATGCAACAGAACAGAGGTCAACGCCGTCGTCACATCCAAAGGATCTCATCAAATCGGCCACCACATCCAGCGACGTCGGGGGTAACAGCATGGTATGGAGGAGTGGGAATAACACGCATCTCGCAGCAGAGTGGGCATGGGACGCCATTTTACCCATATCGGCTACAAATTTTGGGCTAGACAGACGGGCGTCCAAGGAAAGCAATCCGGGGAACAACCCGAATAAATCGCCCGATTCGAACCGGTCCATCCGAGGAAAGCCTGGGTTCACAACGGCGAGACGAGTGATGCCGGCGAAAAACACGGGAGGAAAAAGGCGGAGGCGGGCAATGTCGCTATCTCGGCACAAGGTAAATCGGAAATCGGTTAGGTTTGGGAAGGAGAAGAGGGCGAGGTAGTCTGGCGAATCTTGATCCCTGCCAAAACACAACTCCATAGAAGACAGGGAGGTGCACACAACGTGCGTTCCTTCCCTCCCAACGGCGGGGTCAAATAAACAGAGCTTGTCGAGAGATAGGGTGGATAGGGTGGATGTTTGGGATAGCAAAGTGCATAGCCATTTACGACCAATGTCGTACAAAGGATGACCGCCCTTGATGCGCAGGAGAGATAGGACGGGGACGAAGATGGAGTCGAAGGGCATGACCATGCAGACGAGATCCAGGGTGACCAGGGAGGGGTATTGGTTCAAGAACCACGAGCGACAATCCAAAGGAGCGTAAATATCTTGGCCAGGAAGGGTGAGGTCGAAATGGAAGCCCAACGAAAGATGGGAGAGTTTAGGCGCTGGACACAACTCCAAGGTGCGGTGCATTGTGCTCAATGTCTGGATTTCGCTGGTGGAGAACTGGAACCTGGATACAAGGGGCATCCATTCGCAAATCCAAGTAAAATCGCCGATGAGGAGGGACGTCCCATGGAGAGATATATCGAAATGAAGGGGTACGCGTCTGTCAGAATGCCGAAGCACCCAAAGTACGGACTCGAGGGTTGTTGTACAACGAATGCGGACATATTTCCAGTAACGAGGACAAGAAGTCACAAAAGAGCGCAAGACGCTACAAATTGCACACAACTGAAGACATGCGGCGAAGACGTTGTCAACGGACGACAAACAGGTCTGCGTCAACTCGTGCAGTATGTCAACGGGAAGGCGATTAAGAACAGACTAGGCGGACAATTTATTAAAATGAAGAAATAGAGAAGAAGTACAGTCTACACACCATAGAATCGTCGAAAAGATTGAGGGGCAAGAGGCAAGAAGAAAAGATGGGATCAATCAAAGGCTGTTAGATTGTACAATTTGAAAAGCAGCCATTGGTCGAACCATAGTAAGCTGGAATCAAGTAAGCTACTATCAAATTCCCTTAACAGGAAAATTTTCCAGCACGAAGCGGCAACGTCATCGCAAAAAAAACGACCCCGATGGCAGAGAAACCGTGGGTAAATAACGAGTCTAAAATTACCATTTTTAGACTCGTAAAGTGGCGTAAGTAGTAGATTGACCAAAGAATAGACTACGACATCACAGGTTTATATATGGTAGCTAATAGGGGTTGTAATAGACAGGTAGAAGTAAAGGGATGATGGTTGGATGGGGAACGTGAGTGAGGTTCAACCGTGGGAAAGGAATGATGGGAAAGAATAGTAAAGAAAGATGAGGCGCGGGAGCGTACCGTTACATCCGCCCTCCGAGCGGCGCAAGCGGCGCTCTACTCAGCCATAAGATCATCACCACCAGCACCCGAGCCAGAGCCAGAGGCAATGCCCGAGCCCAAACCAGAGCCCGAAGCAGCGCCCGACCCATTGTTGAGCTTCTGCTTCTTAGCAGCGTCAGCAGCATCGGCAAGGTTCTTGCGCTTGAGCGCAAACTTGTCCATGACGCCGGTGCGAAGCTCAGGATGACCATCCTCCTGAGTCTTCTTGGCAGTGCGGAGTTTGAAGTACTTCAACTCGCGCTGCGACTCGAGAAGACGAAGGCGCTCGGCGTTCTCGTAGTACTGCTGTGTGACAGCAATGTGGTCGCGAGGAAGGTAGCGCTCACCCGCAATCTCGTGCTCGAGGACACCGAAGGTAGCAGGAGTGGCGGGGGCGAGGGAGTCGTCCCAAACGATGGTGTTGGAAGACTCGTCGATGTACGCCCAGCCATAGCCCGAATTATCGTGCTGATTCATCATCTGCGCGAAGTTGTTGTAGTAGGCAGGGACGCGGTCGGGGAGCGCCTCGTCGGTGATGAGGGCGACGTTATAGTCGGCGAAGAGACGGACAGTGTACGCCGACATCAACTCCGTCCCAAGCCCGGGGATGCAGAAGAGGAAGAGCAGGCGCGAGATGCGCTGGAGGCCCGAAGAAAGCTCGTTCATCGACTGGAAGCGC